>VWZK01001316.1:441484-641630 GCA_013396935.1 Baryphthengus martii | reverse complement strand
GTTCTCGCGTGTGTCTCGGCGGGCTTTGAGGAGAGGGGAGCCCACGGCGCCCTCAGCGGGGTCTTCCCGCCCGGCCGCGGGCGCTGCCCGTGAGCGGGAGTTTTTCCTGAGGAGCCCGCCCGGCCCCCACAGCCCTTGAAAGAGCTGAGCCCTGGCTTCTAACAGCCGTCAGGTACCGGCTTCCATCTATGTATCTTTTTCTAACGTGACCATCGTTGGTATCTGGACCCCGTATGGCCACTCACTCATCAAAATACCAAGGTCACAGTATGATTTTTTTTTATTTTTTTTTTCCCTTTGGTTCTGGCCCCGAAGAAAACTCTAAGCAGCGAAACTGAAATTTCCAGGGCTGGAAATGGTATTAAAGCACCAGAAATCGATTCCCAGGAGTAACACAAAAGCGAGTGAATTGGAAGAGGCTGTTGTGACCCAATCCTTTCCAGACCCTTAGCTCACCTAGCGTCCCAGAACATAGCTTCCTACAAAATTCAGCCTTTAGGATTAACTCTTGCGCAACTGAGCCAGCTTGCCAGCTGTTTCACGATCTGAAGCCATCATCTTTGTAACGTCCGGATACAAGACGCGTACTTGCTTTTTTAGTTTATTTTTTTCTGGACTCACACGGGGTTCTTTAAAAGCTCAGTTTAAGAAGAGAAAAATTACCTTGACTTCAGCCCCTCAGAATTAGACCATTTATAAAATGACCAGAATCAAAAGCCAGAGCTACAACAATCCCTAAGTTTTAATTGGAATGAGGCTCCCCAGTGAGGGAAGCCCTAGAAGCCAATTATCTTTTAAATGAAGACATTCAGAGTCCTCCCTGTGACCTGGAATGTGCTACCACGGGCGCAGCAGCTTTAAACTGTTCAAAACTGTCAGACATCTGTATTCACACCTCTGGTAATGTCGAGGCTCTAAAAGCTGTGTGAAGGAAACAGAACTTCATATTAGAGCCTCTCTCTCTTTTTTTTTTTTTTTTTTTTTTTTTTTTTTTTTTTCATAAATCCAGGGCAGAACAACCCACCATGTTTTGCTAACTCAAAACAGAATATTTTAATACTAAATGTGCAATTTTAACTTCAGGCAGTACTGGGTGTGGTGCTCGTTAAAATCTTAGTAAAGCTACTAAAATAAATTGAGGGTTCACACTCGTGTCAAGAATCAGGACAGTTCTGTCTCCTCCTTTTCCCGCAGCCCCCTGTAGTTTGCAATTACATGCTGCAGAGTTTTCTGCTCCCCCAGCTGCCTCTGTTCCCTCTCACATTCCTGGTCGTAGGAAAGCCTTCCGTACAGTCCTGCTGTCGGGAATCATCTCACGGAATCTGCCTCCTCCTCTCTGACCCGATCCTAACAGCACACCTTTATTCTCACTTCATGTTTCTGTGGCCAGTGTTGGTAAAGTTGGTTTTGCGTGATTTAGCTCTGTGAGCTGCGCTTAGCACGGGCGGTGCTCCCTGAAATAGTTGTAAATGTGCACGGTACGGCCTTTCCAGCGATGCTTTTAATCGAATTTCTGGATCCAGCTGGCCGAGCCGCCTGTGCTGGTGTTCAGCAGTATTACAAAAGGCTGTTATACAGCTTTCTGAAGCAGCGCCTCATCTGAAGAAAGCTGGAAGGTGTCGTGTCACCACAGACTTGTGGTCTAGCGGTCAATCAATTACACGTCTTTCACAGCATTTTGGGCAGCTTTCCAATACTAACAACTTTAGTCTGCCCGGCTCCCAAAGAAGGACAATCGGGAAACTCGCATCTGTGGGCACTAGAGAGTTTTTAAACAGACTCACGGTAATCGCCTAGTGCAAGGGATGCTTCCCTAATTTTGGGGCTGTGGCACGCTCCCGGGATTTGACTCTGGGGTTATTTTCTCTTCTGGACCGTGCCGTGAGCAGTGCAGATTGTGACACTCGGCAGGATATAAGAATTAGGTCCCTGAGCACATAGTTTACATCTATGATAATGTGGAATAACTGATTTCCATTTCAGAAGCAATTGCCTATTCAAAGCGTACAGCGCCTTCGCTATCGTTATTTAATTATGATCATTATTTATATTTCATGTATTCTGTTGTAAGATGCAATGGCTCAGTCTGTGTTAAAACACAAGTAGGCTTAGCGCTAACGAACTGGGTTCCTAGGTAAGATGTGGTGATGGCAGAACTTACTGTAGGATGTTCTGGCTCCTCGGTAGGTGGATCTTCTGACTTCTCTGCCCGACGGTTGGTTGTTACTACAGACGTAGAACGAATCTAGAATAAATGAGATGACATGGGCTCTAGTCAAATCAGAAGAAATGGCCACGTACAGTTCTGCTTAAGTGCTTAAAGGGGAAATAGGATGTTGGGGGACACTAGGCCATTCAGGGAAGACCCAAATTTGTGGTCTTTTGGCTGGGGTAAACTTTCTCAGCAGCTTTGGGGACTCAGGTCTGGGTTTGCCTTCGCATAGACCTCCTTTGTGATGCTGGATGAATCCCAGAGCTTTCCTGTGCTTCCATCTCCCATTTCTGAAGTGAGTTTTATAACACTGCCCTAGCTGTACTGAGAGAAGACATACATAAAATACGTATTTTATGCACACACTCATCACTAAATACCTCACAAATTTTAAGCCCCTTAGACATACATGCCTTAAGTGACTCCAGTTCTGTTTCCTATGTGTATTCTTTGCCACTGATGGGACATTTTAATTCTACTGTGTATTTACCGGGTGTCTAGTCTCTACTTATTCCAAGAGTCAAGTTTGAAGGTTCATTCAGAGGGAGACTGTTTATTGATGGGAAGAGGTGAAGCTTATTATGGATGAGCTTGAGGAGGGAGTGGTAGGGAAGGTGATGGATCTTACTCCAAATTAGTGTTTCCTTTGATCAGACATGTCAATCCTGAATAAATAATCAAGATAAACCCCATACTATTGAAACAATGCTTAATCCTTCCTGAAACATACCACTGTTCACACCTCTTGCTAAGCTGATCTGCTCCTTCCTTTATGTACACAGCCCTCAAAGTCGTCTGCGAAGAAATGAGTACGGGAGAAGCAGCAGCAGTTTGTGGTGCTGGCTGCAGCCCACAGTGGAAGCCCTTCTGCTGTCCTGGTGACCGAACACAGGGACAGACTTTTAGTAAACGTCTCAGACATAACAGGAACCAGTTTATGATCCGCTATTTAGGACCTCTGATTAAACACCTCTGCAGAGGTGCTAACACAAGTTTTAGTTCTATAAAAAACCCAGATGAAGTCCTTTAAAACAAGATGCTAAGTGCCTCCTGTAACAAAGGCAGACCTTCTTAGCCACAGCACTGAGAAATCAGAGTCCTCCCGTATGTGGAGGGGAAGGCAGTCTGTTAGCTCCACATTACTCAGCTGGGAAGCACAGTAATGTCAAGAATTATGTTTAAGAGTTCTGTTCAGCTGTGGGAATACAACATGCCAGTAACCATCAGGTCTGCTCCAAAGCAGATGACGGGGCAGGGCTGGATGCTGGCCACTGCATTTCCACAGTTACCTCACTGCTTAATGATTGTTTCACTGGAACGCGAGACACGTTAGAGAGGGGGAAAAAAGGCAGAGCCCTGGAAAAATCATTTGCCTTGTGGCTTCCTTATGAAGCAAAGAAGGTCATTAAAGAAATGAAGACTCGAGATGCGAATTTGCAAAAGTAACCAAGTGTTAAAGCAGCGCCCTGGTGCCGGGGCAGTCAGGGAGATTCACACTTTGCAGTGGCTCTGCTGCTGCAGAGAAGACAGAGACCATGTACAAATCCACCAGAACTGGCTGGGAAAGCTTCTTTAAAACCCCCCTGGACGTTTTTCTGGAGTACTTACAAAAAAAACCTGCATTATGTTATTGTTTTTTACCCCCCACAACTTTTGACTCGTTCAAACCCACTGGCTTTAATGCCTGTTCTGCTGGGTATAAAATCCGTCAACTCAAAGCCACGTTAAGGAGGCTTTAATGAAAACATTCAACATTAATTACTGAAAGTGTCTTGAGAGCAATGTTGTAATTGTTTCTTGATTGGTCTAATTGATTTGCCTTCTTAAAAAGGCATTAATAGGGGAAGCAAACAGTGCCGCTGGCGCGTCCTTGTCTTTCAAATTCTGAATCCTCAGGCCCTGAAAGCGGTCTCAGTGGGCTGGAAATTTGTTCCTTGAAATCCTGTTTTGGTCTGATTACTTGCAGGAAAATAGTCTTTACTTCATTTTCCAGCCTGTTCTGCTTACCTGATCCTCACTAACGCTGAGAGTAGGCAAATTCAAATAAAATCAGTCAGAGTTTAGTCATATTTCTCTGTGTCAGCTTCAAGTCTATTTATTAATGGACCTGCTGGAAGGATACTGATCAGAAACTGACGTGAAAGTTGTAACCCACATTTTCAGGTGGCCTATACTGGTGGAGCTCTGAGCATGCGGTCAGTGGAGCTCTGCCAGTTTACACTGGCAGGGAATTGGGCTTTGTTATCATCCCCAAATCTGGAGGAGTAATTCAGTAATCCGGGATTACTTTGACATTTTTTTAGGAGTTTAATAGACATTAATATTTGATTGACAACTTCACATTGACATGTTTCAAGAAAAATGCACAAACTAAAAACATCTGTGTCGAATTACGATGTAGCTGTTGTAATTTTTGTCATTAATTGGTTATGAAAACCAGACTTGTAAGATAACTTCCTCAAACTTTTTTGTGTTCATAACTTTTTCACCCTCTGAAAAAAGGCAAAGGAAAATATACTGGAGGTAGCAAGTTTCCTGTATATCTGTAGATGCACAACATACCGATCCTATTGTGATTTTTATAAAGAAAAATTGATGCTGAAGTGGCTTTTTGTCTAGTTTTGTTGTCTTGTGCTGTAAATAACAGCTGCTTGACTGAGACTGAAGTTAGTACATCATGAGGATTTAGTTGTCTTTAACAGTACATTCATTAAGAGAAAAGTAAGTGCAAGTTACTAGACCTAAATAGCATCACTGTGTCTTATAGGACATTTTGTCTGAGGTTGTATCTGGAGTTGTGAACAAGCTGGGGTAAGAGGACAAGATAACAGGTCATGTTTACACAGCCCCCCATATACTACAGGTTCATCTAATCTATTGAACGTACGTTGTCTAGAGAACTGTTCACTGCAGAATTTCATCTTTTAGGGAATTAACGTAATTATTGCCGATGGTGGAAGATTTCTGCTTTGCTAGTGTTAAAATTCCAACGAAAAAAATGATTCGTGGCAGGCTCCGCGAATAGCAGTCAGCATCCTAGGCCTTTTGCACAATTTGTAGCAGATTTGTTTAATGCTGTTTTCTGAAACTCACCAGAGAATTTCTGTTGTATAACAGCTCCTGTTTGCTACAGTTCAGAACAATGCCATGCAGCTAGCACTAGAGAGAAGCAACAGTTAAAAAATGCAGCCCTAAGATTCACCCTCAAGCATTGGAAAAGTCAAGAATTTGACTGCTGGAAACATGGAGTATTTTACATAACACTTCACATATGACTAGGTCAAGTAGTTGCAGGAACAAGTATTACATATAAATATCTTCTGTTGCTGTTAAGTGTCTCAGTGTAGACCTCAATAAAAAATAAACGTAAATCTTACAGGGTGGGTTCTGCAGAGAAGCGCTGCTGGAGAACGGGGGGGTGGCTGGAGTGTGGGAGCTGCTGACTTTGACTACCCGGAGGGAGAAAAAAAAAATAGAAGTAAACCCAAGGAACCTGGATGGAAGTATTATGTGTCCTGCTTCCCAACGCACACAAATGTTTTGAGTGTGTTTATCTGTTCTTTGTAGGGTGAAGAAACCAAAGCACTGACTCTCATCCTTCATCGGGACTCTGGCTCTCTTGGATTTAATATTATTGGTGGCCGACCGTGCGTGGTATGTTAATTGTTAAAATATGTTTGCCCTTTCCAGTTGGGAAAAGCATGTAGGTCAACACTTAGAGGAAAAATACTGCTGACAAGCATTTGGTTCTCTCGAGATTCTTTCAGAACCGATCTTAAATTTCGCATTTTTATCAGATGTCTCTTCGCTACGCTGTCTGTTCTCTCACACCATGTTTACTCCTGCACGCTGGTACCGGTGCGGTGTCACTCCCAAAATGGTGAAACCCCTGATATCTCATTCTCAGCCCGTACTGCTTTGAAGACCTTGCATGAGTTCAGGGCCCACAGCTACAGGCCCTTTACAGTTCATTAAGAAAATGTTATTTACTCTCCTTTCCACCAGAGATTAAGCAGCTCTCTGTGCAGGTGAAGGGATGTAACTTAAACAACCTACTTCTGAATTCTATGATTTCTGCAGATGTTTCCTGCACTATACACTCACTAATGTATTTTTTCTGGATGCTTGTTGGCTGAAGCTGCTTCATACGACTTTAATTAGATCAAGAAGCGGATTATACCTTGTCCTAGTAATTTAGAAAGTATTCAGAACTACTTCTTGGCCGCTTAGAAATCTGACATTAATCACGATTTATTCCTAGTAAATTCACTTGGAAGTTACTCTTTCTTTATAGTTAAGAGTTTTTCCATTTTCTGAGACGCTGTCTCTGCACTGGTAGAAGCTGGTGACACAATACACCAGAATATCAAAATACCTTGTTAGGTAGAAGTTGGTTTTCATGGTTTTATTTTTAAGCCTCCAGAGGAAGAGCTGTGCAACTGAAAATAAAACCTCACCGTTCTCTTATGTGCAAGCCGGCTGCCGGCTCACTGGATTTTACATTAAGAATAATTGTAATCACAATTACAGCTGAGCTGGGCTAAATCAGAGGAAGATTATTATCATGCCCCTAATGTACCTAATGGAAGTCCATTCCTGGTTGTTTAATCTTTCAGAATGGGAGTATTGAGTGTTCTCATTAGCACAAAGTAATTCCATGTTAAGACATCAATAAAAATATTACATGCACCGTTGTGACACAGATAAGTTTTAGCTGAGGGCAAATTAGTTCAAGGCACATTAACATCTTTTCCTTTTCATCCTTAAAGGACAATCAGGATGGTTCATCTAGCGAAGGAATTTTTGTATCAAAAATAGTCGACACGGGGCCTGCTGCTAAGGAAGGAGGGCTACAGATTCATGACAGGATTATTGAGGTATGTGAATACACTCTCCAGTCTCTTAATCGTGCGATTCCATCTCGGGTCTTTCAAATGGTGGCATGTTTAGTGTGGGTTTAGGAGAAATGTAGCGTGGTAAACACTGTCTAGAAGACATGTCTGTTAAAATATGCTTGACTTGATTCGGTGCTGACCTTCGTGGCTTTAGGTATAGTTCTTGCCTAAATATAGAAACCAGATTATGGATGGTATGTGCATGTCCTGACTTTCTGAGGAGCTAGCATCTATCTGGTATGCCGTAGATATTTCTTTTTAAAGCTATTGGAAACTTGTAACTTACTTAGTTAAAACCATATGTGAAATATCCGTGGTGTAAACCATGATTTTATTTTTCTTGATATTTAAGACCAAGTTTTGAACAGTTAGAAAAAAATTCTCCTCTGCCATTTCTGTATGGCTTATTATAAACCTGTCTAAGTAACTCCCTTAATGTTGTTTGTAAGTTCTTATATTACTCAGATTGCAGTCTGAATTTCTTTTCATTTTGCCAAAGTCTTGACCTCAATAAAAAGTCCTTCCTGTGAAAGAGATCCTTGTTGAAATGTTTCTCGCAATTTGCAGTAAGCAAATTTTTTGGGGGTGGGGAAAGAGAGAGGGGAAAAAGGTTAGTTTTCATAAAACAAAACGCAGCTGATGGTGAGTCAGTTCCCATTGTTTCGCATTTTACAGTTAAGAAAAAATACTCTTCACTGTCTTATTTTTGTAGGCTAGAGAAACTTGGAGAGTCTATTGTTCAAAAAGATAAGTGCGGTGTGTGTTGCCAAGGATATCATGGAACAGCCAGTTTCTCTAAGTAATGGAATTCCATTGCTCTTATGTTTTGCAAATGAGCAATAAACAGCTGTTAAGGATTTTCTGTTGGCAGGGGACAATGTGTTTTTGCTATTTTCTGTACTGTTATGGTAAATTGTATTCACAATTTAGTAAGGATATAAAATATTAATTAAGTTTCTTCATATGGGAAAGAATGGAGCCACAGTAGCAGAACTATAAAAAGATAAGAAGCTGAGCTGTGAAACGATCCAGAGTTGCTTAAACTATATATATGATGTAACATAATTGCGAAAAGGTCTGGACAATTTTGTGAGAGCTCTGCGATTTTGTTTGAACTGCAAAGTTTCCCATAAGCCTGTATTTTCCCAAAGCACATTTCAAAAGCTGACATCCGTTTCTGAAGTAGTACAGTCACATAAACCAAACAACTGTATGACAAAACACAACTTTGGAAAATCAAACACCCCAAAGTTAGGAAATGCCTCAGGCTCTCCGAGCGAGCCCGGCTCAGTCTCCTCGAGCAGAAGCAGCGTAACTCGGTCTGTAATTGCGGTCCTACGGCATTTATCTGTCACCCTCGCTCCCGACACAGCAGACAAGGGCGGCCAACCTCCATAGGCCCTGCAGCCTCTGCTCTGTGTTGCAAGGGACCTCCTTCCTTACTGCTTCCCCCCCATCTTTTTCACTCCCTCAGTACTGCTCCATTTCTCCCCAAGTTTAGCGTTTGGCAGCGTTAGGATGGGCCAGGCTGAGCAACTCAATCCTGTTGTGCTGACGCACGCCAAGAACTCGAGAAGAACACGGAGGAGGACAGGCAGGGTGAGCATTCCTGCTCTGCTTCTTGGCCCTGTCACCTCCCGAGTGGAGTCTGCGCCTACGCGAGCAGAGTTTGCGCGGGGTCTTTTCCACAGTTCAAGCCCTATTTTCACATGAGAGCAAACCCCAGAATAAAGACACTGGAGCCATTTGTTGCATTTATAACACACCAAGGGTGGCAGGAGCCCGTGGGTTGACACGTGTCAACAACTCTTGTTGTGCTGACCACAAACTCATTTTCATACTCGCTTTTCTCACCTCTAACTATATACGAAATGCTGCTGAAAACTTAGCACATTGTTTCCCAAGAGTTGACTTTGGGTACCTCCACATCAGCAGCTGAGTTTGGGTTAGGAGTGTCTTGTTGAAGCAAAGCTCTGAACGGTGCCCAGCTACTGCAATTTAGTTCCCGTTATGGAGTAGTCTCCAAGTGTACTAGCTGGATTCTATTTTTTTTTAGATTAAATGAATTCATTTAATGCACCCCAGCCAACTGTAGGCATCCAGACTCGAGTGCTCTAACACAGACCCCTCAAAATACACATAGCATGGACATCAGCTCCTGGAAGCAACCATTTCACTCTGTATTCCCTGCAATGGATATTTAGTGTGCTGTATCTATCCCTTGTCTGGGTTAAGAAAAAAAGGGGATACCTCCTGCATCAAGTGACCTTTATCATGCTAATATCCAATTATCTTAGATAATTGAAATATCCTGTAAATGATCTAAATGAAAAATAGGTAACATCCAGTGATCGCGTCCTTCTAGAGGCAAATTTATATTACAACCTTCACACTGGCAAAGTTTTGATTTGGCAGTGGGCTGAAAATCACGTACAGATTTAGCTGTAACTGGCAGGACACAGCTGGTGGACTCAGATGGAACTTGGCAGCGAGAGTTGAGCATCCGAGTGGGTCACCTTTGCTTTCAAAAGCAGGGAAGATGGTAAAGAAAGATGGTAACTTAACTATCTAGAATTAATTTAGCTATCTAGAACTACTATTGAATGAACAAGTCAAAGAAAAGTTCTGTCTGTCACCAGTGTGATTTCAAATAGCCTCCTTCACAAAGAACTCTTATTCCAAAATAAGCCGCTGAGCGTAACATCTCCAAAATGAATTCCAGCATCCATCACAGAGAATTTACAACCAAGCAAAACATAAATTCTTTGATTTCCTTTTGGAAAAAATGTTCCTTTGCTGTGGATCTTCTGGTGGATGCATTCTGGGGCACGTATAAGATAAGAATGTCATTTCTCATTGTCACAACCTTTCTAATGACCGAGCAGGGATTAGGCAACATAAAATACAGACCCTTAGGTAGCACTGTTTGTCGCCAATAGCAAGTGCATTGTTGTCCTGGTATGTGCTTGCATGTTCTATCCCCTGACAAATTGATATGGATAAACTTTGAAATATGTCCAGAGATAATTTTTTAACATTTTCCTTATTTAATTTGGATTTGGACTTCCTGTTCTACATCTTCTAGAAGGTTACAGGCAAAGAAGTTGATCAAGTGTCAGAACTGTCTTGAATTTTCAGTAAAAGCAATTTTTTGGCCCTTTGTGCATCAGTGACAGAAGCAATACTACTGTGAAGTACGTTTCTGCTGCTAAATGACAGAGATGAATGCTGTATGGCACGTAACAAAGAGAGAAATATCCTTTTCCCCTTTACTTTTTCAGAATCTGTGAACTACTGATATTTAGTGCTTACAGAGGACTATGAAGATTGTGTTATGACTATTCACTTCTTGGTTATTTCCTCTCACTGTTTGATAATATTATCCTCATTCTGCAAATGGGTAATGTGAGGCATACAGGGAAATAACTTCTAGGAGTTCTTGTCAGATTAAAGACTTGGCTTTTGGTCTGTTTGTCACTGCTCTGTGCAAACCAATGCTTCTTACCTTGATCCGTTTCCAGATATTCCACAACTTTTGCAAACGTGAGGAAATAACGATACTCTGAGTTTTTTCCTGGTCTGACTGCAGGTTTCTTTGCGCAGTTCTGTGCTTCAACTTTCAAAGCAAGGAGCTGATTTAATGCAGTACTAGTGTTTTACTGAACCATTGTTAAGATGTTCCATAGCAAACTGTCGTGTTTAAAACATGCTGAAACTATTGATTTTTCTGCAGAGGAATTACCCTTCTCATAGATTTCGGTTTTGTCAGGGTGACAAAATGGTCCCAATTTCCTCTCTTAACAGAAGTTGGTTCAAGTCCCAGCCATGAATGCCTCCTCTACACAGCTGCTTGGCATTTCTTAAGACAAAATTGGATTTTCAGAGTTTTTATTTTTAAGCACATCAGCTCTGAAAGATTATAAATTAAATATGGCATTCTTTTCTCACTAACTAGTCAACTTGTTTATTGAGCTTCAGGACTGCTTAGAAAGGAGGCGGCTTTTGAAAGGCTGACTCTTGGCCACCTTAAAAAGTTTTAAGCACAATTAGGGTACTGTTGAGGTAGTATAAACTGTCAGAGCTCCGCTGAAACCTCGAGGATTTACGCCACCTGGGACTCGCCCGGTGTTTCATGCTGCTCACAGGAAGGATCATTAGTTTAGGAGTTGAGAACACGTCTTAGTGCATTTGATTGATTTTCCCCAAAGCACGCTCATTTGCTACAAATTATAGGCTGCTTTTCTAGTACATGGACTTCTTCGCAGATTACACGTCAGAACAATGAAACTTTTTAGTAAATCTCCTTCCATCATAGGTGTACAAACAAAATCTGCGACTTGCTGCGGGTTCTCTGTTCAGCCCAGACTGAATGCGCTGCTGTGGCACAGCCACTTTCTGCTCACATCAGGTGACTTAGGTGGCTTTCAGCAAAATTAATTTGGGAGCTGTGTTAACAGCACAGCCTCTGAAAAGTCAAATCAGCCCGGAGAAAGCACAGCGGCCATGTGGGGATGGCAGGGCGGGTGCTCTGGCAGGCCTTGGCGTACCTTTCCCTGCCCGTGACACGTCCGTGCTGACAGATCCGCTGCTGAGGCAAGGATGGCTTTAAAATTGGGTGAATGAATAAATGAAGGAACGTTTCATGTGGGCTACTGGTGCGTGCTGGGCTCTAGTTTTTCCACAAGGCTGAGTCTCCGGGCTGAAAGGGTTCAGTGTAGCGCCAGCCTGGCTTTCTTCTCAGGACGCACTTGTCCCTGCCCTGCGCGCCTCGCTCCGCTTATCGCCGCTCGCAGACGGCTCACAGGAGACTTCCACGAATAATCAGTAAATAAAATTGTTAACTGAACACGGCCTTCAGTTTCTCATTTGCTGGTGAATACTGTCTAAAAATTATGCCGGCTTTAGCAGGATAAACTTAAGCCTGTAGCTACTTGCAGGAAACGTATGCAAGCGCTCGCTGAACTCTGTCAAGCGTAGAGGTTAAGCGGAAATTGTCATTGTCGTGAATGGAAGAGTTCAGCTCTGCAAACAGGATTTACTGTGCAGCTACATACATTTAGGAATTAATTTTCTAGAAGAAAACATTTTCAGACGGTGCCTTAAAATTGGCTGTTGGAGTTCCTGCCAGGACACGCAAGCACATTAGAGTATTTGTGGAGACTGAGCACAACGGGGCAGTGAGCGCAGCTATAGCAGAGTCAGCTTTTTTTAGAGTTTATGCTCCTAGAAAACTTTCCAAGTCCTTTGTCCGTATCTGCTAATGGTATCTTGCAAAGCAGCATCGTGCCTGTGCTAAAACATAGATCCCGCAGCTTGGTCAAAAGGGAACAACAACAACCTTAAGAGGAAAATGTAAATGAAAACAGGCGGCCTCTCATAAATTTATTTGCCTGATTTCAGACCAGTGCTAGAGTCTAAGCTGTGGCAGGGAGGTGGGGAAGCAGAGGGATGAGCCAGACAGCAAAAGAGAACAAACCAAAGAGGTGCAACAGGATTTTTATGCCAAATACTGTACTATTGTCCTTCCCACAAAGGGAAAAGAAAATTAAGTTGGAGGGATGAAAATGTAAGTGTTGCAAACAAAGCAAGCAGTGTTGTTTCGAGTATGACAGACCTACGGTTTCGGCCTCTTCACTACTAAGTAGACTGCAGAGCTCAAGTTGTGAGCACACTTCATGCTGCAACTTTTGAAAAGGTCCTGCGTGAGTTCCTCTCAAATTTCTGTATCATCCTTATCTTCTTTTTAATAGAAGTCCACAGCACATTGACCTTAAGCATAATGTGTTCATTTTGGATCTGTGGAAGCTTAGAATATTGCTCTCAAGGGTATGCTGAATGAAAAAGAGGTAATTAAATTATCCCCAAAAGCTCTCTAAATTCAGGAAGAGATCCCTTCTGTGTAACACTTCTTAAATTAATGGGATTATGGTGTCTGAGTCCCTGCTCCCCTTGCACACAGCACTTCCCGCTGCTCTCGCTCTCCTTGGGAACACAGTCTGCTGGAAAACACCTCACTATCAGTCTTTAGCTGATGTAAAATCTGTCCTGTAAAACCTTTAGTGCTCGAGATAGGGCCATGACAACTCTGCACACATCAGAAAACAGTTGCTGCTACTGGAATTAGGAGGAATACCATTTTTCTTGAAAGGTGCTGCAGTTACGTTTTTGAAGAAGCTGCCTCTTCCTAGTGAAAATCTTCCGCTTGTCCCAGAGGACCAGTGCTGCCAGGGTGCCCTGGGGACACTTAGGGAGCCTCTCTGCAGCTCCGTCCTGCTCGCTCTGATTTTTACACAGTTGAATAGGAAATGGCTCTTAAGGAAAAAAATGATGAAGAGAAATACACTTAGAAGGTCAGATTCTCTTGTATGAAACTTTCATGACTAAAGGGACGGAAAGAGCAGGGAAAAAAATCTACTGATAGGATGACATTTTGTAATTCTTCCAGTGAAAGTCACAGACTATGTAGCCCCTAAAAGTTTCTTCTCTTTGGTGTGGTTATGAACTTGTTTGGTAGCAGAAGGAACAGGAGTTGGAGAGGAAATACGAACCGCTTTGATAATTTCCAGGCCTGTCAAATCTCCCAGTAAGCAAAAGGGACTCACTGGGTTGACTCCCATACTGCCTGATCACATCATGAACTATCTCATCTGTTCTCCCTCAGCTGTGTTTACCATTTTCTGGCAAACCAATCCCTGCTAATTCTCTTGATCAAACAGCTCTCGGGCGGTGCCTCGCCTGCCTTTTGCTCCGGCTGCTGTTTGGTGCCAAACAGTGGTTGTTCCCTCCTTCCAGTGGTGTGGTGGGAAGGTCCCACCACAGGACCAGGTGGAGGACAAGCCTGGTGTGTCACCTCGTGGGCTCCAGGAGTGGCTATGATGCTGCCAATCAGCCCATGGCATTTGTGATGGAGAGAAAACACAAACCGCCCGAGAAATCTAGATTTTGAGTTTATGAATTATTCCTCGAGAAGTTAAAAATAGCTGTTTCATACTCCCTGTGGCTAACCAGAGAGAAACATCACACTCCAGTAAACAGGTTTTTTTTTTAGAGGATGCTTACAGAGTATCTAACAATGGGACAATTTAATCTTCTTTTCACATGTGGGACAATTCCTCGCGTTTTAAATCATCTCCTGTTCAGTTTTCCACATTTGAAGCCAAACCATTATGATTAATTGTTAGATTTTATTTTTAGATTTTTGAATGGGCTGAGTCTTTTTAGAGAGAACACACAGAATGTCCTATCAACTATTTTCACGCATTTTGTTTGTCATAATTGGGCAATCAGGCACAATCATCCTTAATTTAGTACACAGGCTGTACATTACCATGTCAATTGTACTAAAAGATGTGCATAAAGTGCAAATTATCTGACAAAAAGGGCAAGCTCGGGCCATTGCTATTCAAAATGCACTTGAGTAGAATTTGCATAACTTTTCATTTGGAATTAAAAATGATATTTGTTCAGCAAATGTGGAAAACACTGAACACGTGAGAGACCAAATCCTCCTGGGGGATCCTGATCCCACAGCTCAAACCTGGTTTGTTCTGGTGGTGGGATTTTTCTTCAGAAGAAGAGCGTGGCATGCAGAGCTGGTGGGTTTTAAGATAGATGAAGTCTTACTGCTTGAGACTAATCAAAATATATTGCAGTATTAAGTATCAGTTTTGTTGCTTGGGTTTTTTTCCCCCCAAAGTTGCAAAATGCTCGTTTATGGTAAGATATGAAACATTACAAGCAGGAAAACATGGAAGATGACTGGTGAATTAGAAGGTGGCCAAATTTACTCTATCAAATCATATCTAGCAGTAATTATTAAATTCCTATTCTCTCACACAAAAGGCTTTTTCCTTTGCCCTGTTCATTCCTTACACTATGAAAATGGGAAGCCATTCACCATCAGCTGCAGTTCTGTGCTTTAAACGCTAAGAGGTGACAGCTTCTCGGCACTGTGACATTCATTCCAACCCTGAGGACTGCTCCTCCACTTCATGCATGATGTTCTGATAAGTTTTTAACATAATGTAACTTTATTATATTAAGTTCCACTACCATGTGCAACTACAAGGCTTGTAAAGTTTGTAGACTCTTATAAATACAAATGGCACTGGACTGACAGTAATAGAAGTAGAGAAATTTTTGCTTCAGCACTGGGGCTGTTAAATGAAAATAGTATTTAAGTTGTTGCTTTTAAGACTTTATTACGTATTTTAGTATCCAAAGTAAGTTTGTATTATGTTAGCTCTCATATAATGGTGTAACATTTGTCAAGAAGTTTCTATCTGTAAATGGAATTTACCTCTGGAAGTGGAATTTGGATTTTAAAGACTAGGCAGGGGAATAAAGCATCAAAAAAGGGAAGCTGAGAATTTGTTACGAGTGGAAGGAGGAGTGGAGCAGATGGGCAATATGGGTGGATCCCTAGGTGGTAGACACACATGTACCATCCCCGTTACATGACAGGAGACCTTCCTTTCGTGAAGGACAAAGTGATCCCGGTGCTCTGGGCCATGTAGTTCCCAGAGAGTCCCAACAGTGCAGGTGTCTTAACTATAACTTAAGTTATTCATTAAATGTCCTGCAGGTGTGTGAAGCAGGTAGAAAAAGTGTCAGAATATGGAAAAACTAAGTAAACTTTTGTTGGTGCAAGCCCCTTTAATAGTCTACTGAAGCCTGGTGTTAAAACCATCTTTTAAAAAAAGATCATTAATTTATATAGACTCTACTGTAGGGCTTGACTTATGGATCTCAGGAGTAGGACAGTCTACAGCAGGCTCTTCTTATCTACCCCTTTCCACTCAGTTATCATCCATAACCCCCATACAATATCCACAATTTAATTATATGCTCCATTTAACAGCAGTACAGAATTAATCCTCTTTAAACTGAGATTAGATGACATATGAAGAGTCATAACTGGTCTCTTTAGTGAATTTTATCTGGAAGTACTTGCCTTTATTTATTTTTTGCCATCACCCACACAACTTTGAAGCAGACAAAAGTGTGCAGCACCAAAAGCAAGCAGCAGCTTTGGTGATCAAGCTTGGCTCAGGAGCCAGTTTCATTTATACCCATATTTTTAAAGACTCGAGCCACAAGTGCTCAGTCCTGTAAAATCCCACAAGGATACTGGTGATTTTGAAATCCCATCTTTAAGTTTAACAAATAGAGTAGATTCATTAGATGGTTCACAGGATCACCAAATGACCAAGGTTGGAGAGGGACCTCTGGAGATCATCTAGTGCAGCGCCTTTGCTCACAGCAGGGGCAGCTAAGGCCTGGAGCCCAGGGCCAGGTTTCTTCCTTGGGTGAATAAAAGCACGTACACATTGTGCATGTGAATAGTCCTTTTGGGCCATGGGCTTGAGCAGGAATTTGCACTGAAAATTAGTAAATATTATATATGTTTGATTGATTGGATGGATATGAGAAAGAAACCAGCAACAGGAAGGGAGAGTGAAAATGTTTCCTGAATCAATTGAGAAGAAAAAAAAAAAATGAAAAGAGAGAACTCTTTAGTGCTATTTTTCCTTCTTCTCTCTCCATTCCTGCAGGCTTCCCAGCTCAGGAGGATTTAGTTTATTTCTTAAAAGGTCCTGCTTATAAAGCAGACCTTTTTCTGGCTCTGGCCAGCTCTAATAAAAATTGGAAGTAACTTTAGCAGCTGCCATACCACATGACTGCTTGGAATTGCATAACTTCTTTTCCTCCTAAAGAAACACACAAAGAGATCATCTGATCTCCACCCTTGCAACCTTCTCTGAAGTCTATTTCTCTAACTTCATTTCCAAACAAAAATCTTTTTCTTCTTTCTATTAACAATCCTTTCTTTAAGGCCAAAATCTGACTGTAAATGGTAACAGACTCTAGGGCAGAGCTTTCATGAGTTAAATGAATAGGGTGATTTTTATTTTTGCTACTTCAAACTCTATTACTGTCTATCAATAAGAAGCCACGTCACAGACAAAAGGTAGTATTTAACATAATTATTTGCTTGCTGAAACTGGGGGGGCTTTGAGTCTTGTATTTCTGAGAGTATGCTTTTGGCTGTGGAGATACATTGTGGTTTGACAAAGGTCACAGTGAGAAAGAAAAGACTCCAATCCACATCTAAACTGCACACAGGCTGTTGGCTCTGACCAGGTCCCATTTCATTCACTGGAAATCCCAGAGTATCCAACCCCAGAGCAGTTGGAAGTTTAAGTTACTCTTCCTATGTGGCATGTGGAGATGCACCATTGTTTTCAGGCTAATTGTTTTTCCCTCTAGCAAAACCAGGAATTTTTTTTCTTCCATAACACTGCTGGCACAGAGTAAGTGCTGCTTTGTGTATGGACAGAGGTGGGATTGATGGGTAAGCAGATGCCAAACCTGTTGAATTAAATGCAGCTAAGGGCATAAGAGCCCCCAGGAACCCTGCACAAAACAGCCTGTCCACTGACCAGAGCAGCTGCTGGGACAGGCACATCACTGCTGTGTTACATTTCTCAATTACTTTTACCACAGTTCTCAAACTTTTAAGCACTTTTTTTTTTTAAATAAATATTTGATGGACTTACATAGGTTTGTAAATCTGCGTGTGAAAGTTTGTAATCATTTGCTGAAACCTAACAACTATCTCCCTTTCTGTACCATGCTTTTTTCCCCGATGTAAATTTCTTGCAAAGAAAAAAAATCTTTGTTTAATGAGGAGACCCCAGTGACTGCATATTTATTTATGTCTCCCTTGTAGTTCATGCAGAATCAAGGGTAATATTCATGTGTTGTAAGCTAAGTCTTAAAGAAATCTCACATCTGTAGTTAGAAAGAATTCTTAAATCACTCAGTATTCTTTGAAAAAGCTGTGTATCAAACTCTTTAAAGCCTAGATCATCCCAAATATGAACAAGAAAACCTAAGTAATGATAGTGTCCTAGAATATGAAATGTTGCTAAAATAAACCAGCCTGTTGACACACAAGGAAGCCCTGGGAGCTGCACTTCTCGGGGACACCATCACTGCTTTGCACCAGGTTCGATTCCCTCAAGTTGAGGCTTGAAATAAAATTGGAATTTATGCACTTTTCACTTTTGCATTTTCCCCTTTTCTCTGCTAGTTTGTCAAGAATCCCGAGCTCTCCTTTCAGAGTCAGTTTTGGCAGAGTTGTTGGAGGCTGGAGGCAAGCTGGCCTCTCACAGCCTGCCCTGAGCAGGGTGAGCGTCAAACGCTTTGGAACTTAAAGCCATGAACTGTCTTCAGATGCAGTTGCAGTTCTGAAGTGTCCTGCTAGCAACTCTTGTTTTAATTTAGAAGTTCACACAGCCAGCTCCGATTCCTTCTTGTATTTGAAGGAGCCAGTACATACCAATGCTTTTTTCTTTTTTTTTTTTAATATTACCTTTCATTGTTTTCTCTTCGTTTTGGCCTCCCTCTTTCCTCTTAAAAGCTTTGTAAGCAAAGTTTTCTCTGCAGCAGGGGAATTGTTGTTTCTATTACAAACCTTTCTCTAGCAAAAAGAACCTTTTCCTTCAGTTTTAGCCAGTTTTACCTCCTGCTGCTAATTAAAAGGTTCTCTTTCTCTCCTCCTCTCCGAGTTTACCAAAAAAGCAATGTTTTTTGCCTGGTCTTTGCATTTGTCATTGCAGAAGCCATCTGCAGACTTGCAGAGCAGCTGACCTTAGAAGTAAGTAATAAACACAGGAATGAGCAAGGGTGTCAAAGAGAGGGGTAGATAATAGATCAGCCTCTTGCCAGGACTAGCAAATCTCTGAGTTTATAGACTATTAAAGGCTGCTTTCCCTGGGCAGACACTGCTTTTCAGTTCAGTTTTCCCAGCTTGCCTTCCCCAAGCTCTATTGTGCTGCTTTGTTAGATACTCAAACTCATTAGATTAATGAGAAACATTTTAATAATGTATCTGAGGCAGAAATAGGGAAGAGTTAGGGGAGTTGAAGAGATGCTGTGTAGTTTCTTTTGGGATGAACTGAATTTCATGCATCAGCTAAAAGAGTAGTGTCCCTGCCAGTCCTCCATTTGAGTGATCTCTGTTGGTCTCTGCCTCAGACTTTACACTTGCCTTTGAATACTGTGTTATAATTTGAAGAGATTTATAGAACAAAAGAACCCAACCCCCCCAGTCAGAACTAGGATGATACACTTGACACTAGCTCTGTCCCTTTTATCCTGAATAACTTCCCACAAAAATAATTTGCTTTCTATGGGTTTGTTCCATAGCTTGAGGTTCTGTTCAGCACGAAGAAGGATTGCAGAGGCTGGCCCTTACTACTTGTTTGTGTCAGACTGCAACCATTTCATACCCTTCCTTTAGAAAAACTTTGGGAAAAGAACTAATCCCAAAAGCTTTTAACTGCTTAGAAAGTGTTTTCGTGGAGTTTCCGGAAGAAATGCAATTATCATGGCTGCTTAATTAAAGTGAGTTGTCAACGAAGCGATAAACCATGGTAGAATTTACTTATCCTCGTAGAAGAATGCAAATTAAGGCTATAAATGGAGGTCTTGGGAAAGGTCTTGACCGCTTTTTGCCACCAGACTAATAATCGTGCTAAGTCATTCATATTCTCAGGCGATCAGATGATGTACACGAGGGAAAAAAGGGCTCTGGAACTAAGTCAGACATGCTAAGAGAATAAATGTCTTTGTGTATATCTGTTCTCGATGTGCTAACCAATAAGTTAACTGCAAACCACAACATTTCAGACCATGCAAGTCCTTCCTCAAAGGAAATTGTCTTTGACTAAGCAAGTAGCCAAGGCTCGCAGGACAGTAGTTTGAAAGCTCCTAAAAACAAAAAGACAAACCCTGACCTGAAGTAACGAGGATATTGTCCCATTTGGTATCTACCAGGGCAGGAATCTTGTCTAGCTAAAGTCAGCAGTGGAGATTTCACTGACTTTGACAACTGACGGCTGCATTTGTAAAGTATTTTCTAATCTAATGATAACCTGGAATAAGGACTTCGCAACTGAAACACAATGACTTCCACCACTTGTGATTTAGAGAGACATCATACTTGGAATTTTTGTTAAGCATCCAAGTAATGTAAGATAACTTTTCTCTGAATATAATTTTTTGTGTCATGATCTAACTAAATTTATTCTATAGAAGTTTATAGTTCAGCTCCACAGTTAAAAATGTCCTTTGGTCGGGTGTACAAGTTTAACAAACTCTAGGTCAAGGTCAACTCTAAAACTACAGATGATTATTGTTGTTGCTGTTCTCTCCCAGCCAGTACTTTGTCCCTCATTTAAACAGCCTTTGAATTCAAATACACTATTATATCAAAACACATCACATTACAGACATTAGGAGCACCGAGCATCTCTCTGAATCACAACTGGGCCTGATTTTTGTTTTGCTTTCTCCTTGACTGTGTCAGACAGAGGATTTCCTACCGTTGTTTGTGAAAAGAAAGCCGGAGCTCGAGAGGAAAGCATAAAACTGATTGCTGCTGGTTTAACGTTACAGACCACCTACTCGGAGCAGGGCCAGGCTGGAGGCAAAGGGAAAGTCTAAGGAGGAGGGGGGAAAAAAAAAAGCTATGGACATAGACCAGCAACAAATAAATAGGTAAAACTTAATGGAAAATGAGAGAAACAAACTGATTCCATTTTGTCAGCAGTTTGGTCCTTGGAATAGCTTTCCGTGGAAGCAAATCTAAGACAAAAGGAGTCACTTAAGGGAAAGACATGAGACAGACGTTTAAAGACTTCCTAGACAGACCTAATATAATTTTATACACTTAAACCAGTATGTTATAAGAGTTATGTAAAACAACATCTGAATATACACAAGTCCTTTATTGCAAATTTAGGCATGGAAATTCTAAGTAAGCATCTAAGGAAGGGAAAGAAAATAACACACATCTCCAGAAGAGGCTTTTTCAGCAAGGAAAGTACAAGGCAAAGCTTTTTTTTAGTTCCTTTGAGACCTCAGACAATTTAACAGGAAAGTGTTTATTTTGGATAAAATTTGGAAGTTAACAACAAATGACAGATGTGTCTTTCACTGCATTGCATACAGTTAAAAAACCCTGATTATTTCCAAATAATTTATTCCCTGTAAAACCTGAAAATGCACCTACAACGTAAGTCCAGAAGTCAGGTGTGCACTAAATATTTATAGGAAGTTCTAGATCAGTATTAAACAAGTATGGGGAGGTAAGAGAACCTGAACAAATTAATGCAGAGGGGTAAGAACTGGGATTTTTAAACTGAAGACCTCGATGCAAAGATGAAAGGAGATGTGCTAGTACATGTAAAGACAAGTACTGTAAAGAAGTCAGTGCTCAAGTCCCTGGTATAAATGAACATTTTCACAGGTACTGTTGCTGCAGACAGATTAGTGAACAGCAGCTGAAGTGCTGCTGAAAGGAATGAAGGTGAATTTAAAATTCACTTTCAGCTGACTTACCTAACTATTTACAATCACCCTTAAACAAATCAGTGGTTTACTTGGAGCCATTGTGCAGTCCAGTATATACCTACCTAATTAATTCCTCCCTATAAGTAAACTTTTATGTTGGCTGTGGGGATTTTGAACAGGAACAGAGGAATTTTCTCAAAATAAAAGAGTTTGATTGCAAAACTACAGATCATCATGGACTCCTGAACTCAAAGCAGAACATTACCACAGCTTAGGGCTTTTACTTTAGCGTAAGCAAAAAAACTTCAAATGAGAAAGAAATTAAAAAGCTGTCAACTGAAGTTTAAGTTTACTCAGAGTATTTTCCAGAGACAAAGGCTACACATCACTGCTGTTTGGCTGTTCAGCTTCCATGATGATAACACTGTGTAGGAATTTACATAGAGGGGGCTAAAACCTTTTATTCCCAAACACATTTGTCTTTGTCTCAGTCCCTTGGCAATCCAACAGCACAAGTGCACAAGGCCAAGTAGATACATCCTCACTTGTGTAAAAGCCAGCTCCTACGAGCTGCAAACCAGCAAGAAGTGTTGTCTTGCTTTGGTAGCCATGAGAGGGGTTTAATTTTTGGTTGAAATCCCTTCTTTTGGGATAAGTCTGAATCAATGTATTGTTTCATGGGGAACAGTTGCAGGGGACCTGGGGGAAGTTAGAAAGGAAAAACTGATTCTTCTTCAAGATGGAACTGCAAGTTTTCTGTCGTGGCTGTTTTCTGCTGATACCAGGTATTGGACCTATTGGCCTTGACAGGATAATGAAGCAAAGTGATGCCTTTTAACATTATTACCCTGCATTTTAACAGGGCCCAGGACAAGCTTCCTCACTTCACACACGTAAACCGAAGTAGGATTTTGGTTCTAAATCGCAGTGGCCCTTTCCCCCCCTGCCCAGCACTGAAGGAGGAATTGCACATGAGCAGCTGCCAGGCTGCTGCAAAGGCCAACACTAACTTTCCTTTCCAGGTGGGGACTGTTATTGTTTCTAATGCCCCTTTTAGAGACCTCTTTCACAGAGCCCTGGGATGTGCAGAGACACTGGAAACTATTTGGAATCCTTGCAACAGGTGGTTAGAGTCAAACTGCAGTACATAAAAGTTGCAGTTTTTCCAAGATTTTCATTTTTGCTGCATGAATTTTCTTATTTAGCTAGGTAAGTTGCAGTAAGTTGTGCTCAATTTTTCTATGCTTATTATAATAAGCAGCCAGAGCAAGTGTTATTTGTGTTCTTTCTGCTTCAAAATGAATGTGAACAAACAAACATCTCATCTAATATGCAGCAGCAGCACAATAACCAGATGTCTTGTTTATGCCTTCAAGTATTTTTGTTCAAGCCCACAGACAAAAGTTCTTTCCACTGTAAGGATTCCTGATGATGAAGCTGGATGAGCCATCATGTGACACAGCTTCATACAGCCTCTGTCAGCGAGGTCTTACAGGCATTTTCTTACCCTTGCTTTGAATCAGTATCAATTTCTTTCCTGGCCTGATAGGATACTGGATTATTTTCAGGTCTGCTTCCCTGTCTGTTGTCTTTAGTAGTTCTCTGGATAGGACCAGATTTGAGCCCTAAGACCCAGAAATACTGTAACTGTTGCCTAAAATCTGAACCAAGGCTGCTTCTCAGCTCTGCAGTATCAGGACGGTCTGAAGCATTTCCATTCCTATTTCAGAAGCTGTCACACGAAGGTTTCATGGCTCTACTTTTCAGTGTCCACCCTCAGTTCTAAAACCCAAAGAGCCCAAGTCTGAAAGCCTTATCAAAAAAAAGTTGTACTTATTTTGATAAGAAATAGTTCACATAGCAATGCCTTCACTGAGTATTTTCAGCTCCTACGAATCTTCCCTGCTGCAGTCTACATGGAGTCAGACTGACACTATTTTTTTCCAGTGGTAGGAGGTAGAAGGCCTAAGAATAATGATCAAATACTGGTACTAACAAGAAAATTACTGGTAATAATAAGAACCTACTAAAATTCATTTTGTGTTAATACTACAAGTACTAAATGGAGAAAATAGCTGAGTGGCCTGAATGGAACAGAACAATCTTCAGCAACAGAAAGTAAACAACCCAGTGTTTTACATAAGCGTCAAATATTTGACAGTTTTACAACTGCTTTGTTATTTCCAACAACTGTTGCATTAGGATAAGGAGCATTTGCTCTTTCCATTTCTGGCTTTCTCACATCCTCAGAACGGCCCATGCCTGGAGGATGTGCTAAGAAGCTGTGGCTTTGCATTAATGCCACTTGGGCATCTGGAAGGTTATTTACTTGTTCAGCTATCACAGAAGAACTCAAAGGTTTATTTAAGCAGCTTGCCAGGAAGAAAACGAGGCTGCCCATGAAGGTAGGGGCTCATACTGGCTTCAGTGGGCTTATTTCACACATCATAATCACCCAGGACTAATATTTTTGTGCTCACCCTGGAGAGGATAGGCACCTTCTGCCCTTCTTAACTTCCAACCCACAACAGCAGAGTTCCATAATATCCCAGGCTGGGGTGGTTGCTTTATTATCATCACTCTGATAGTGCAGAAATTGAATTCCCTTCAACACTAGTGCCTGTCTCCAAAAAATGTACAGTATAAATACTCAACAGTCATACCAGAGAACAAAGTCAAGTTGGGTTGTACCATCACTTAGCAGGGAACTGAGGCACAGAAGCTTAATTTACCCAACTTCACGGCTAAGCCAAGTATGGAACCCTGACCTTTTAGTCCATGGAGCTCCTCTGCCCCAAGGATAGGCGGCTTCCCAGGAGAGCTGCTAAACCCAGACCGCTGGAATCCTTAGCTCCGGGCCGCGTTCGGGCCACTCCTCACTGCTATGTACAGACAGAAATTTGTGGTACCTTCACAGTGCCTTTGTCTCGATTTAAGATTTAGTTACAGAATGCTAAAAGTTTAATATATGACATTTTAAGAGGGGCTGACAAAGCAGGGCAGATATTAATGTCTGCTGAGCTAGTCAAGGGAAAGATGAGGGACGCATCACTTTTAATGAGCCTAAATTAAAGTGTGCATCATGCCTGCTCTAGATTTCTTAGATCATGCTAGAACGGACTAGTTAACCAGCTCTAATGGAGTTGAAGTCAGGAGAGTTGTAGCAATAGCATAGAGTGAGGGGAAAATGATCAGGTAGAAAATTAGGCAAAATATTACTTCATTAATGAGTAACAAGATACTCTGTGGGATTTCACTAATCCTTAAAATACAAATCAGTTACCTTGAGACTAAGAAAATCATGAGAAGTCTGAGACAAAACAGGAATCTTTCCAGAAAAGTCCTGAAAACAAATATTTAAGTTCTCAGAATGCTTTTTAAGCTATAGCTACACCACCTGCATTTACATACCCTATAAACAAGCTGTCCCTACACTTCCATGATGAATAAGAAGCATCTGTAAAAGTGATAACAGATACTTAAATTTTAATAAAAATCATTGTATCCATGAATTTTATTTGACTATAGCTTCTTGTATTTAACTATTTCTAACAGCAATTAATAATACTCCCTTAAAAAAAAAAGGCAAGATGCTGTAAACTGCTTCACTAGAGAAAGCATTTATTCTTTGTATACCTAAGACTCCCAGAGGGAGTTGTGGGTGTTCATGGAATGCAGGGTGGGGTCGACTGTGGCTTCCCTTCAGCCCAAGATATTAGATTAGCCCCAAATTACTGTTTGTGCTGCCATTTTTAGTGATTTGGTATCAGCAGCTACAGACTCTTCCGAGATAAGACAAGGGCATGTAAGCTCTGAAGGGTTCTCAGTCTGCTGCAGGACTGTATCAGTCTGGCAGCTGTTGCTCCGATGGCAAAGGTATGCTGACGGTTCAGGGCAAGCTTCAACAAATGGCACCGGCTTCTGAAAAATGTGCTTCTGACAGAACTGCCCCCAAAAGGCTGTTTATTTAAGGCTTTTGGTGGTGGTGTGCCTGACATGTGTGTTGAAACCGGAGTTTTTACAGGGTGAAATGAAATAACATCAAAATGTTTTCCAAAAATATATTTGGGGATGTATAATAAACACTGAACCATTCCCCAGTAAGGGTCTGTTGACATAGATAATCTCTAGCACTGCCCCATTACTGCTGGTTTTAACCAAAGATTCTACAGTTACCGAGTAGGGATCATTTGTACTGGAGAAGATGGCTCACAGAAGAGTGAGAACTGGAATGCAGATGACAGACCTGAAGTTCATAACCAGCCCTCACATTCTAGACACTAATGCTGGTTCTGGAAGGCAGAAAGCAGCTGAGAAATTGAGATCCAGACCAGTGACTCCTAACAAGCCTGGGAATCATAAAATCAAAGCGTATCTTGGACCATGTCAGTGCTGTAGATGCAATAGTGATTTTCAAACTCATCAGAAGCCGTTATTTCAGATCAATTTTTCCATGGGCCATATTCTGCATTAGCTCCTTTCTCCTGTGATCATTTTATTTTATGTGGAAAGCATGTAAAGCACTGCTGTTCTCACTGATAGTGTTTCACGCTCCGTGCAATTTAAATAGGACCATACAGGGTGGGAGGGAAGGAGACTCCAGTGCAGCAAGAAACTTTGTGCAGGAAAAAGATGCTGATTGATGCCCTTCCTTCTGCCCCTGGATACTCTGCTCACTTCACATTCTTGTCTCGCTAAAACCCTGTGATTTACACTCTGGCTGTTGTGCAACACAGGAAAAAGATCATTAAACAGCGTTTTGAGTTGTGTCGCTAACTGGAGAACCCGGGAGCTGAGTCAGGACTCCAGCCTGCCTGCTCCTGAGAGCACTGCTGGAGCTGGACATCCTGTCCTTAAAGTCCTGCATACCCAGCAAGTTTAAGCTGTAAGGACCCACTGCCATTCCTTCACAACAGCAGGACCTGCCATCCCCATCAGGGGCACGCAGCCCTCCATTAGTAATTTAATTACTATGCTAGTATCATTATATTCAGAACTTTTCAATTCATTTCACCCAAAATTATTAGGTGGTCATTTCATAGGCAGTAGAGGTGGTAAATTCAGATTAAAACTTGGGGCTTTATTTCCCCAGTGTGCTGAAATCATCGCTTCCAGAATGACTGTGGCTCGGTGTACTTCCACATGGTGCGTGGAGAACGCAGAGAATTCACACAAAGTTACCCTGGCTGTGCTGAGATACGGCCAGTTGTTAACTAACTTAGGGTAACATCATTGGTTTTTGTTATATCTCCAGATCTTAACTCACGGTGAGGAGCTTTACAGTCTGGTGGTACCAGTCCCACCTTCAGACCTTCGAGCACAGGCTCAGCAAAACCCGTGCCACTCGGTCTCCTGGTGCATGAAAAGGGAAAACAGGGCCAGTGTTCACAAACTTGAAATAAGAGGTCTCAATTTAAGGTGTTAACTTACAGCAGGTATAACTTCATGGAGGAAATACGAATTGTAAATACTAGATGCGAGTCTTACAAGTGTGACTGAAGATTTCCATTTTCTAGAACAGTTGGAAATGCATGGAAGAAGCAGTTAAACATTTCCTTTCAGCCAAGTATAAATGAATACAAATGAAGAGTTAGTGGGCCTGAATTAAATAGTGGTTTATATTAAATCTACTGAGGAATATTTCTATGCCATTAAATATATATCCTCAAAGCATTTTTCTCTAAAAAAAAGACAAACTTGGTAGTCTCTGTTGAAGGATGAGAAAAAAAGTCATGAGGTTGACTCAGGATCAGAAATGTTCTAAAAAGAATGCGAGAATTTTTCTTTGAACTTAACATTTCACAGTTTCAAGCCCTTCCCCAAGGGCTAAAAGTCATATGATGAAAGCTGATGTTCCCACTTCAGACCATCATCCCTGGATGTGAGGCTTTAAAAGAAACATGAAGTAGAAGGGGGCTGGTGAGGAGTGCCTAAGCCTGAGCAAATCCCTTGGGGTGAGATTCACAGAATCATAGAATGGCCTAAATTGGAAGAGACCTTAGAGATCATCTAATCCGACCTCCCTGCCATGGGCCTGCTTTGGCAGTTGGGAGAGTTCATGCACCTGAGGCCTCCAGAGCAATTCAAAAAGTTGACTGAGAAACCTCCTGAGCATCAGCTCCCACCGGTCCTCCAGGCTGACCAGTTTGCCTGTGAGATGTGTCTGTCTGGGGATCACTATCATGGACACCCACAGTTGCAGTTTTTACCCATAGCATTTATCATGTTGGGACCCTAATCTCGGTGAAGTCTCTCAGATATTTTGGTACAGTGAACTTTTTTCCGCTCTAAAGACATCAGCTGGTCTTGAGCCATCGCTGCTTTGCTGCTGAGCGTCAGTACGAAATGCTAGGCACGAAACACTGACCGCAACTTGAAGACCTACAGAGTATTTTCAGGAAACTATCATTTTCAGAGATACAGTGGATAAAAACAAAGCTATATTGCTGATACTTAAAAAATATAATCAATTTTCAGTGCAAACATCCAAAGGTATAATGAAAAGCTGCTGTAACAACAATTCTCCCTGTGTAGCTGCTGTTAGGGGTTTGAATGTGCCATTTGTAAGCTTTAAATTGCTTTTGCAGTCAAGTGTTGTAATCCATTAGTGATAAGAAAAGGTATTTGTCTATCGGTTGTGGTTAACTACATTCCTTGTATTAGAAACAATTTAGTCTCTTATGTGAACCCAGTGCAGGAAATTGTTTAGAGAGTCTGGCTGCAGAGCTGGAAAAATAGGGCAGTTAGTGCTCCCTTCCCCCAGCAGCCGTGTGATGTAGAACTGAACACTGACAGCTCACAACTTAACCTTTCAGGGTGTTGCACAGGGCAGCGCCACGGCCTTTTACTCAGAGGATTTCAGCTGCTTCCCTCACTAACTCCTTCTAAGTAAAATTGTGTAGAAAGAGTCTCGCTTTTCAGCTCTTCCTGGCATTTTTCTCTTTAACCAGTGATTTTCCTCCTTTTCTCTGTTAAATCAGATTAACTGCTTTTTTTAGATAATATCATTAGCATGTATTTGTTGTAAAAGTAAAGTCTGGACAAGCAGAAGAAAGGTTTAAGATTTGATGGTTCTGAGTGGGAACTGCAGTTCCTCTGTCAGAATCGACTATCAGGTTGGATTTGCTACCAACCACACTGCTTTTCCTCTGGGTTTTGCAACAGCACTCCCTAAACATTATCAGCTCTACATGTTTGGCTAAACATTAGTAGTGAATCAGTACATTTTCTAGAGGTCTTTTTTCCTCTGTAAAGATGCTGACAAATGTTGCAACAGCCATCTAACGTATGATCTAAGACAGTAAAGCATGATGCATATTACATATCACAGGCTCATCGAAATCAGAGCTAGGAAAGGCATAGCTGGCGGTAATATCAACCCCCATACTGGCACTGAGCTAATATACTAATAATCTTGGCCACTACCTGCCTCTGACGTCCCACAGCAGAGTTATAAATTCTTTTAGGATCCATAATATACTGCACATGTACAAAGGAATATTATTTCTCCATCTTTTGAAGTAATAACTCAAAAGCACTGCAACCGTAACTCTTCCTGATGGCAACATAGTCAGCTCCGTGTACATTTATTATCACAAGTTTTATTTTGTGAAGGAGTTGGCTCCTAGGAAAGCAGGGTCAGCAGCCTCTTAGAGGCTGGTCTTGGATCTATCCTGACACCCCAGAGCAGCCTTCCTGTGGGATTTAAGAGCTGCAGCTGTTCCAGCAAATTCAAGACGTGTCTCAGAAGCTTAGCACCTAGAGAAAAGCTGCGGTCACTGGATTGGACAACGCCTGGTATTATACATAGGATCCCTCTGTTCTACTCCTTAAAATAATCAATTGCCAAGTACTTTTTTGTTTTACATTTCCAGAGGCTCGCTTTTTGCCAACAGCCTCTATTTTGTCCTGTAAAACACCTGAAACTGATTTTTGGCAGAGGAATCAGAATGGGAAGTTGGAGAAGAGTCGGCTTTCCCACCTGAAAGCTGACTCTGAACTACAGGGCAGGCTGGTTTACAGGCGTAGGAAAGGAAGCAGCGAAAGAAGACACAAACTGCACTACACGTGGTTTACGTGTTTACGGGGGGTGCTGCAAAACTTAAGCTACCGATTCCTGACAAGGAGCACAGAGCCTGTGCCAGGACCACGTCTTCCTGACAAAGGCATCTCACCACACGGCCAGAGCAGATTCTTCACAGCAAGTGAGCACATTAATACCAATTTCTTTCCTGTGGAAAGCGTTCGGCAGTCATACATCATCCTGAACGTCGGTATTTCCTGGTGTCCCGCTGCCGGGGTGCTTCCAGCAAAGGCAGCAAGAAGGACCTGGGTGTTTGGAGGTGCTGGTGCCTGCAGCCGAGCGGGAGGGCACTAATGCCACAGCAGCCGAGCAGGTCACATTTCCCTTCTGGTTTTAATCTGTGTGCATCTGACAGCGATTCCGACTCGTTTTCATTGAGCGTAACCATATGTCGGCTTTTCAACAGCACACGCAGAAGGGCACCCTTTGCAAGTTGAAATGCCTCAGCAGAGAGGGAAAGGATAACGCCGCGTCCGCACCACCCTCCGTTATTTATCTTCAAAGGCTGCGTTAGATTTACTGCATCTGTCCATCATCTCCAAGCACTTACTCCATTTCCCCCCCTCCCCTTTGTAAATCACATCCATCAAACTTAGTGCTGTCAAGCGGATAGTAAAAGGTATCTCCCCCCTGAAGGGCCTCTCCAGCTGAAAGCAAAACAAGCACCTGATAATCTACTGGAAACCCTGCAGGATATAAATATACCTGCAGTATATCAGGTCAAAATAGCCAGAGGGAATCTAAAGGTTGGAACACCAGGGTGCTCTCTCCAGCCAAGTCCAGTTCACATGCGCATCCCTTCTCATGTCTCAAGTTCTCTTCAAATGGGAACAGTTTATCCAGTCTCTTAAAACACCTCCCCCCGATGTTTACTTTGCCTTCTTACTTCAGGTAATGCAGTAAAATATTTAGCCAGCGTCTGCTCTATGTACAGCTGAGAGTTCTGCTCTGGTTTCAGGCAGCCTCTGCCTGGAAAGAGACATAAGGGGCAGCAACAGTGGAATAAACACAACTTTGTCCTTGCTGAGAAGGTGTAAACTCCGTGGGACAGCCCTCGCTAAGCCTCATGCAAGTTCACGACCATTTGACAATTTACATTCTACTTTGGATTACGTGGTTTGGTTTTTTCCTCGCATCCTGTTTCGCACAGGAATTAGATACGTGGTGCTCACCTGACAGATAAACATCCTCCAAGCTGTAAATAGGAAACTAGTTCAGTTTTCAGTCAGTTTCTGTATGAAATAGTAACTATAGGAGGGCAGACTTCAGGCTCCATGTTGTAAACGCTGTCAGATGCAGAAAATAGTTGCTGGATTTTATACAAGGTATTAGGCTATCAAGATGTGCTTACGAGGCGTACGTTTTTCTGGAAGCCTATTTATATGCAGCTGAACGCTGCGCTTGATTCGCGAAGTTCTTTTTATATATAAAATGCAGTTTGGCAAAGTTTTAGCACTTAGTTAACTAATTCCCACCAGAAATACTGAAAGCATGGTTTCCATTTATAGCAAAATGGATTAAGCTGATGTAGAAATACAGGATGTTGACAGTACTATTTAAAAGCATATGGACAATTTGCTCCTTTCTTCATGATAAAAAAAAAGGAGTTATAAGCATCAAATGCTGTGCATCAGAACACTAGCCTCTCCTCTTCATGAAGACCAGAGTAATCTTTTCCAGTTGTAGAATCGAATCCAAAGGAGTCTGATTTATTTTTCTTTGCTATCCTCAAAAGGCACCGAGGCATCTACACAGCCCTTTCTAGGCAAAGTCAGTGTAAATTGCTGCCTGGAGTTCTACAGAGCACGACTGTCATTGGTACAAGAGTTCGCAACGCTAAATAGTCTTTAATTGCAAGTATTTGGTGGTGATTTGCTATTAGCATAAACTTTTGCAATTAATAGAACTCCAAGCCTATGACAATATAAAAGTGATGCAAAGGGAGAAAAATTATGTTTTGTTTGTTATTAGCATGTGCCTCGTCGGAGCCTTTACAATTATATATTCTATTTGTGCTTTCTGGAAAGGAGCGTCTCCAGGAGAATTCTGCAGTAGAATAGAAAGAATTCCAGTGCAAAAGCTGCATGTCGATACTTAAATGGGTGTGTAGTGTGCCCTTAGAGAATTAAAAATAATGAATATAGCAATTAGGGTTTGGTTTGAAACGCACATATAAGGTATGACTTACTAAAAGAGACAGCAGAGGATTTCACAACTACCTGGGCCACAATTTCTGCTGCTTTTACTGATGTCAAGCAGTTTCTGACTCTGATTATCCCCACTGTCTTTATTAGGTTGGACATAGATACATCTGCTGAAGCCAATGCTGGCGGATTTGTTAATGCTCCTGGGCATTATCCTACGCAGTCACCTAGACAATGTTCCTAGGCAAAGCCCAGCCTATGGACAAATCTTCACCACCCAGCAAGTTTATAAAGGTTCATACTAGACACAGAAAGTGAGCTTTTCCTTGAAATACTGGAAGAATAACTGACTGGCATCATCTAGCAAAGAAATGAACCGTAGGGTAAAAAACACATCACGCTTTCTCTGGCAAAGATGATAAACAATTCTTCCTTAATTCTCCTCCAAGAATATTCAGAGCAGCTCTCTGTATTTCTAACAGCAGGATGGTGCTGTTCTCTCAGCCACTGTCACCTGCTAACCCTGCAGGTCAGAGGTCTCTGGGCACACCCCACACGCAGCTCCGGTGCGGGTGTAGTAACCTTACAGGGAAAGCTGCTGCTGGTGTTTGTGGGGTCCATCCTCTTGGGCTGCCATCTACCGAGGGATGCTGGGTGTAATGAAGCCCAGGATCTTCAGATAGGCACTGAAAAGATGATGTTGGAGCAAGAAATGATGCCGGGTACTTTCTCCCTCAGCTACCTGCACAATTTTGTATTTACAGAGCCCAAGAAAAAAATGTATTCTGTGATACAAGAAAATAAAGGGAAGAGGTGGGAAGATCCACAAGCAAACCCACATAGCTCCTGACCTCAAGTGTAGGGAATTATTTTGAGTCCTGGGCCACCAGTAATATTTCTTACTTACAGTAAGTGCACTGAACTGGAAAATGCAAACCCTTAACAAGCAGGGACTGAAATAATTTTCAGCTGAAGTCAGTGAAACCTGTGTGCCTCTAATCTGATACTCAATCTGCAGCCACTCTCTTATCCATGTGCTGACTGCACTGTATTGTAGTGAATGAGTAACACCGTGATACTTTCTTACAAATAATGCTAGACTAATACCAGGAATACTTTTGTTAATGATCCCGAACATTCTCAGTCTGCTTTAATTATTTCTTCTCCTTTTTACATGTCAATTATTATTTAAATAAGGAGAAGTTACCGAGAAGTGTTACAAACAAAGCATGAAAAAGCAACACGGTGTTGCAAGAGCCAGTAAACACCAGCAGCGGTCTTCTCTGAGCAACTCTTTGCTCTTAGCAGCACTGTCCAAAAAAAAAGCCAACAAATTGGTTCACAACAGTGTCCTAATTCATGAAAAAATTAGACTTGCATCTGAAATCTGTGTTTGGCTGAGGTGAGAGTCACTGGGCAGGTGGCCCCGAGCTGTCGGACTGAGCACACAAAAGGATTCCAGAGCATTTCAGGAAAGTGGTGCTTTGAATGGAACAGTCCAATGTGGGGTTTGTTAATCCTCAAGTATAGAGCATTTTAGAACTGTACTGACCAAGGAACAGATACTTTTTCATAGCTCCACCTCTGACAAGGAGACCTAGCAACGGGTATTTGGGGGCAGAAGGAATATAACACAACAAACCCCCCCAGTTTTCTCCATTATGGTTGCATGCTGCAAAATACGGTAACATTTTATGAGTATCGAAACCTGGAAATACTGATGAAGCCAATAAAGAAAATATGTCAGAAAACAATTAATCCAGACAGATGTGTGGCAAAACTATTCAAACCCTCCCTTGCTAACAAACGTCAAATGAAGATAGTTTATATTCCCTTTAAGCAAAGCCATTAGATGTTTCGCTCCAGAAGTCGTCAGTTGGAGAACTATCCCCAAGGAAAAAAATGCTGTGCCCTCGAAATGCTCCATGGAAATATCATCTGCACAGCAATAAGCTTTTTACCATTTACACTCCCTGCTTCTCAGGGAAGACCATAACACGAGGCAAGTTTAGGTCTGTTCACTATCAAGCTCCAGAATCCCTCGAATGCTTGAATGACTGTCCCCAGATAAGCCAGCTATTGACCACCAGATATATTACATTAACTTACATTAAATTTTAAATGTATACATTACAGGAACTTTTAAATATATACACACACAAAAAATATGTGTGCATATGTACATCCTGAACGCAGTTTTCAGAACAATGTTTTTATGATTTAGTGCTTTCCCAAATTAGAGGTTTGCATCTGCAGACTTGAAGGATCTCACCCTTAGGAGTTTTAAAAAACACATAGAATCATGCCACATTTTTAAGAAAAAGTCCTTCCTATTCTGGGATCTTATTGCACTCAACTTTGTTATGGATACATCGGTGTCTCCAGGGCTAAGCGCACTGGAATAATTGTAATCCAATTGTGCTGAAATATTTAAGGGAGTTTGTTGCTGTAAGAACATTCCATTTGACTCAATCAAGACATGCAGCCAGAATGTTTTCAGAAATAAAAGTTATGGCTTTTATCCAACTTCTGTGAACATAAACGGGCAGGCTGTCGTCTGTCTGAGTGGGGCTGGGGTTGGACTCCGCACTGCACTACCTGGCTCATGTAACAATTGTTAGTGTTAAATAAAAGGAGTCGCCGATTATAACAGCAATTTACACAAGATGTAAGTTTTACTCCACCAGGTGGATAACTCAGAGCACCAAGGAATGCTGTATTTCACTCGGCGTTCATTAACTGCCCAACAGACTGCGCTTTCAACCTAGCTCTTCAAACCCGTAGAGTATTCCATCTCCTGTTAGCCAAGCGTACTCCCCTAGATGTGTTATTAACAACTCTGAAATATTTCAAACATGTTAACAGAACTTTCTCAAAATTTTGAAGACCTGAAATAACTCTCCTCTTTGGAGAAGTTGTGATTACTTTACCTGTTCTAATAGATGATGTTCTCAGTAAGTGCCAGTCAGGACTTCCTCTCAGTTTCAGTTAGTCAAGTGCACAGCAAATCCAGGACCTAAAATGTCAGTATTTACTGATCACTGTAGCCTATTAAAGTCTGGAGACTTGACACCTTTTCTACCAAGGCATAATTTCACATGTTTAAGTAGCTCCAGGGAGCTTTTAGAAGAACCCAACTCTGATGCAGAGTTTATGCAGGTGCTAATTTTAATGGCAGCATTGACACAGTTAAGGACAGGCCTCAGCACAACCTTTGACTGTCATAAACCAGATTTTGGCCTTGGTGAAGTCACTGTCAGTTGTTGATGTTGACTAACGTGGTAGGCGCTTGCACAAAACTAACCTCAACACCACAGACCCTGATTTGTGTTTCTGATGCCTCCCTGTAAATGTTTTTGCTTGTGACATTCAGAAGCCTACAGAAGACTAACCCCTGTGACTCGGGCAAGGTCAGAGTCAAGAATGGAGTCCCGTTTTTATACAACAGCCCTCTCAACCCATGGCTCAAGAGTGTCAACCACACTCACATTAATACAGCAATGATACACAACTGTAGATTTTCAGCCCTCAACTATTCATCTCCTGAGTTTTGATTATTTCTTTTTACAAAGTTGTTTCCTGTTGTTTTGGTTTTTGTGGCCTGGTGGCAAACTAAGAAAAGGATGTACAGAAAAAGCACGTTTACCCACCACAACTGTTAAATCCCTGCAAAGCCTGCAGGTTGTCTCTCTCACGGGGCCAGTTGTCTGTTGCTAAGCAGAGTTGCTTTCCTTGCAGTGGAAGTCCACGGCTGATTTGCACTAGGTGAAGAAGCAGCCTACAATTCCAGCCTGATGAGATCTGTATGTTTTCTAATGGCTAATCTGCATCAGTAGAAGAGTAAGTGAGGCAACTAGGATTTGATTCATGACAGGAATTAAGAGGGGAAAGGGACCCTATGAGCAGAATTTGATAAAATTGTAAACAACAAGGGAAAAATCTACAGCAAAACCACAAGTGAATTAAAAAGATGCTATTCCTTTCATGCTGGGGCAATTAAGTGTTTTCTAAGTAGGGATACAAGGCACTTGAGGCAATTTCAACACTTCTACTATAGTTAATATCGGAGAGCTATGTCCTGAGACTTTTCAGATGAAGCCCTGCTTTCAGTGTTCACCTCTGCTAATGGAAATCGAGGATAAATTGTGACCACATGGTCAGTCCGACTCCTGAAGTCGGAGTGAGGAAACACGCTGATGGAAATCAGCTCAGAAATATTCAGGGAAATATTTCCAGATTTTCTAACCCAAAGCTGGTGATCCGGTTCCAAGAAAAGATAATGCAAATTTTATAAACGCAAACCAGCTGCTTCCTTTAAATCAGCATAACATTTTCTTTCAGAAATGGGCCAGAAAGCTGAGCAGACTGAAGAATGAATTTGCATTGTTAGTTTTGAAACAACTCTCATTTTTCTGCAGTGAACTTGTTAGTTAAAAATCATTGCTGCTTAAGGCTTAAATTAGAAATCTTTTGTAATTACACTTTTAAAGCTCCATCAAACGGTACTGAGGAGTGCATGTGAAGTTGTGTATATTCTAACAAAATCCACTAACACTTCTTTGACACATCAGTTACTTTTCTTTCAATATTTAAAGCACACTGTTAGAAAACTGAGCTGTGATTGTTAATGTGCTTTGTCAGCTTCCTCTTCTCCTTTCTGGGCTCCAGCCTGCACGAGTGCATAATGGGAAAATACACATTTTCCACTGCTCGTTTATCCCTTATCTCCTGCAGGAGTTTGTCTTCAAAATTTTGTGTGACCAGTTTCACAGCCCTGAAGGCACCTTCTAGTGCATCCTCAGACTCAACAGGAGCAGGGAAGGGCCGAACTGCTCTGCACAAGTAGAACTCCATCCAGCCTGCCCCGTTCAACTCTTGGGTTTTCCACTGCTGGCACTGGGTGACATTTTCTGATGCAAGTTACTGTTTGTAATCAAAATCTGTGTCTTACTTGACCGAAGATGAACAGTCAAGTTGGCAATGTGTGTGCACTATTTTAGTCAGATTTGTAGATATGCCCTAGTTCCTTGTGTTTTCCTTATGCTAGACACTGCCCATGTACACCAGCTAAACCTCCTTCTGTTTGTACTGGTCCACAACAGGAGAAAGGGAATTATTCTATCCTTCTTTCAAAAGATTTAAACCCAAAATGTAGACACTTGTTCAGGGCAGTACAAGCAATCTGTGGTGCACTTGGAAAGTAAGCCCAGATCTCTCAAACCCTATCCCAGCACAGCAAGCTTAAGAACATAGAATATTTGCAATGCAGCTTGTTCTGGAAATAGAATTTTCATTTCTGTTTTGTGCATTCCTGTGATTTATGCGAGCTCTTGGCTCTCGTAACTGTTGTCATAAAGTTGGCTTGGTCAGTATGAAAGTCCATTGACAGCGTTTGTGCAGAGGTCATGAGAAGTGTGAATGAGCCCCAGAAATTTCATTCTGAATTTGAGGGAACATAATGAAATCCACTTGAAGCCAACTGACTTTCACCAGACTGTTAGAATGATATTAAACAGCAAGACACGGTGTTGAAGAACACACCCTGAATCAAGGCTGTTCTAGAACGAGAGTTGGAAGGACTGGAGAAATTTGTTTCACCAGCAGACGATCGAAACATAGCTCATGCCAGTGGAAAAGCTTAACCTATCTTGTCTTTCCAGCTTTTCAAGAAATTAGTTGAGCATTTGATACTATTTTACAGCAAAAATAAAAACCTAGTAATTCTTAGAAGTCTATTACTGCTTTTCTCCTCACCTCTAAGAGCTGTTGTAGTGAGCTCTTTATAAGATGTTGTTCTATGTTTCCTGACCTAAATGGCTGCGTAGTCTTAGTGTTACTACACTGTCCTTTGTTACGTGGTCACCAGCTATATTTTAGTGGTAGGAAAAATGCCATCGGAATATCGTAAAGCACAGCTGGCCCTGGCTGAATGTAAGGAATGAAAATACAAGCAGCACTGGTATTTTTAATGAGAAAGAAATTAATTTTCAGGCAATTCATAGGTGTAGCAAGCCCTGTTTTCCCTCAAACATCTATCAGTGCTTAACTAGGTTAGTAACTTGCTGAGGATTCTGAAAATACAGTTGACACAGTTTCCAATTGGGTATCATTCAAGTTTCAAAATTACCTTATTGAACAACGTATAAGCTCAAATGCACCCCAGTGATTTAGAGGCAGAGGCAGCATGAGGCAGTGTTCTAACCATGGAAATCAATCAATCAACCAACACCTTGAATTGTTGCCTAAGAAACAGGGTGAATAATCCAACACAGGTAGGGACATCCATTGAAAATTAATAAAAATATTGATATTGACCACCAAGTTATGTTCATACACACAAACTTTTTGTCATTATATTATACTCAAACAACCAAAGGGTTTTCATAGATGATCATTTTAAGTATTAAGAAGTAGAGATTTCCTACAACCAACCCCATTTCTCTACAACAGAAGATAATAATCCCTTAAGCACTGGTATTTCAGAGTACACAGCACTGGGAAGTATATACCTCATTAACAAACCACACTCTCTTCTAATTTAGACACATGTAAATAGCACTGGAATTGTTCCAGATTCCCACTGCTGTAATTGAGAGCAGAGTTTGCATGGTGTGTACACACACACAGCTATACACACGACCAGCTTCCCTCACACTACTGTATACAAAGTTCTTCGAATAAGAAAAACTCCTTTCAAAAAGCAACTCATCTTTTAGATTAGGGATTTTTGTCAGAACGTTCTTTGGCTTATTTGATCCTGAAGTGTATTAGCTTCTGTAATTTCAAATAATTGATTCTCCCTTGATAATCAGAGTTCAAAATTAGGCTTCTGAACTGGTTTTCTTGCAGCATTTTGTACGTTGTCTTGGAAAGTGCTACATGAGAGGGCCAGCAGCGAGCAATTACAGTTTACTGGCTTTCTGGCTGGATATTTGGCCAAGGCATTTCGCTCTCTGCAATTGCATTAATGTCTTTCATATGTTAAGAACATCTCAGCCATTTTCTGAAGGTGAGGTGGAGATCTGTAGGTGCAAGGGGCAGAAAGCAGCACTAGAAACCAGTTCATTGGACCTTACTTCTACATTCCAGCCACTGGATTCTACTGTCTCCATATAGATTTAAAGGATTAGTTAAAAATTAAGTACAAATTACATTCAAGTTACACTGGCTATTTTTGCTCAAGTAGCAGCATCTAATGATGTAACATCAGGGAAACCACAGTAAAGATCCCTGTGCATTCAGACTGGGTTGTGCTGGTTAGATGCTCCAGGGAGTAGTTGGCAATGCTGTCAGTAATTTTATCATCCACAAAGCGGTTCATTTGTGAGCCAGTGGCAGGGGCCACATAATGGTCCCCCTTGTTCCAGCAGAAGAGAGGAGGAGGAGGATTTTAGCGGTTTCAAAGGGGCAGCTGGTGGACTGAAACCTCATGGAAAAGCCTTAAGCAAATTATTGCTCATTCTTCCCTGGTAATCTCTGGCTACGTGAACAGCCCCTCGGGACCACAGGCAGCGAGGCACAAATTAGAACAAACCTGCAGGGCTCCAAGTTTTTGTCAGGAGCTCAAAATGGTCTTCTCAACCAAGAGGGTGAAAGGGCTGGTTTAGCCTCCACCTCCAGGAGAAACCTTCAGCTTAACAGACCTAAGAAGCAATGTCTACCAGGAAGACTTTGATAAGGACTCAACCATAGGCCTTGAACTGGATCAAAGAAATAGGCCTTTTTATTCACAAAGAAACATAACTTCTCCCAGCTCAGTTCTATGCCTGTTGCTTTTCTTCCTAAGCAAAGTCTCACTAGGGTGCAACTGACAGAACAAAAGTGCCAAAACCCAGAAAGATCCAACCAGGAGCAGACAGCAGTCCTTGACCTAATACAACTAAAATGCAATTTTGATAGCAGTGTAAAACATCCCATTAAAAATAAAACCAACCCTGATAAAGCAGGGCAGCGATAGCAACATGTCCTACCCATAGTTCGGTGATCCCCAGGCCGAGCCGAGGCAGCGAGCCAGGTCCACGGTCAACCCAGGTCCAAACAGGTTCCCTCCAGGAACAGGGCTAGAGACTGGTGCACCTCCACCACAGCTCAGGAAGGGACTGAAGCCCCAGGGCTGAGCTTAAGTGGACGTCTGGGCCCGTGGGTGGGGTGGGCGGAACCTCAGGTGAGGCTGGTCAGGGCCATCAAGGCCTCTGAGTGCCCCAGGCAGTCCCAGTTTCTCCCAGATCAGGGCAAAGTTCTTCTGTTGGTTAGGCAGGATGACTTTAGGGGGTTTAGAGTTCCAGAGCCATATTGTGCTCTCACGTGTGCCACAGTCTAAATCCAGAGTGACTTTGTTGTGGTTTTAAGACTTTTAAAGTGCTACATCTCTTCTCTGCTGTCAATCAACAGCACAGCTTTGCTTCCCTCGTTCTCCCCCCTTTTCCCTCAGAGGTGCCAGTCCTTCTGCAAGTGGCCTGTGCCATCTGTGCTATTCCCAACTTGTGAGCAGTGAAGGATGGGAATGGGGGGTTGCTGCAGGTCACTGCACCGCCGAGAAAGGCCACGCACCACCTGCTCTGCCCCTCACAGGTTACCCTTTTTCGGCTCAGCAGCTCGCAGCTCTGCCCGGTTTGGGTGACAGCGTGTGACAACAGCAGGTCTGCTGTGACTGCTCGTAACAGTTTCACAAGTTTTGCTTGTCAAGTTGACGCCTTCTGCTGTTGTATCTTCCTGCTGAAGGACAGAGGCTCCGTATGCAGCTTGAGGAAGGTGGGGGACAGTCTGGCATCGACCCTCAGCAGGAAGAGACTCCAGCTCCCGGCATTTTTCCCCTTCTCCCTTTATCTGAAAGGATTACCAGCCCTTTTTCTTAAAAGGGTGATAAACAGGAGCTTTGTTGGCTTGTCCCAATTCCCTCTACAAATTTACAGGATGATCTGACTTCTCTTTAGCAGAGTAATTTGCTTCCCTATAATCAGACTAATGAACTTTCTTTCTCGAGTAAAACTAACCAATAGACCCAGAAGAGAAAATACACGTATGTGCTGGGGAGGGGATGGTTTTTGTTTTCCTTCTCTTGTTGTAAGCTCACAGGTAAAGCTCTAAACACCAGTTCTGGCCACTCTGGCTCCTTAGCAGTTTATAGTCCTGTATGTAGGTTCACATACACTTTTCCTAATTTTGCTTTTTCTTCAGATAATAATTGTAATCATAATAATAATCATCCCCCTTCTTTTCCCCATTTCGCTGGTTCTTAAAGCTCTTCTCCAAGCCGGCCTAGAATTTGCACGTCCTGCTCACAGGAATGACCCCCTGATCTCCCATCAGGCGGGCACAGGCTGCAGGACGGGGTCCCAGTCACACACCCACCCAAAGAGGCATCTGCTGGGGCTCAGGCGGCCGGGTCCCCGTTTCTCCTCTTCCTTCCCTTCCTTCCCGTGCCCGAGGCAGCCCCTCTCTCCTGAGGAGCTGGGCTGCTGTAACAGGATCTCCCCGCTGCTCCCGGCTCTGCACTTTGTTTTTCTTGGCGCACCGCTCACCGAGACACTTGAAAACAGAAAGCAAGTCAAAGCGCTTTTGGCTTTTTTCCTCGCCTCTTCTCCCCCCCACCCCTTCCCTTTCTTGAACAGCTTATGAATAAAATAGCAATATTCTCTCTTAAAAGCGTCGGGCTACACTGCTAAAATGTGGATTGGGAGGACTCTCTCCCAGTGTTCAGAAGTGGCAGATGTTTGCAACAGGCACAGCGGGAAAAACCCATCCCGGATTCCTGCAGCGGAAAGTGAAGGTGCAGGCTCCATTTTTGGGAGAAACACAAATCCTCGTGGATCACTTGCTGCATATTTTAATGGCATTTAAACATACGCAGATACAATTAATACTTGAGCTATTCTAAGCAGCAGGATCTGAAAGCGCCGCGTTCAACTGAAGCCTTATTCACCATTCGCTTAGAAAGGGGCTGAAAAACAGTCTGCAGGAAATTAACTAAACCAACATTTTGCCCAAATGAAATATTTTAATTCATGCTAATATGGAAGGCTAAGGAAATAGATGTATCTGCAAAGGATTCTCGTAAGCGTAAACCAAACGATCCTTCCCCTACTTCTTTCTCGGCACGGCCGATATTTCTAGAAAATGTGCAGGAATTTTAATCTCTGGTGGCTGCGTAAGAACAGCCCTCGAGTCTATACGGGGGATGGAAAATCGCCGTGCACCTGGAAGCAAACATAAATCACCGTCAGGCCGAGCACTTTGCAGGCTCCACGGCCTCCTCCGGCCGGCCTTCGACACACGGCGACTCCTGCCAGACATTTTCAAGACCAGAGTATCTGCTGTGTGTTTTTTAGGCAGCGGCCCCGCACCGTTTACGCTCACACGGCAGCTTCCAAGGAGTCCGGCTGTGAGGCTGTGTAGCTGGCACAGTCCTGGTTTGGCCCAGCCTCCTGTGATTTTGCCCCACTTGAGGATCTGGTTCGTTGAAATGGGAAAGTGAGAGCAGCTGGGACTCCACAGAAAATGGCTCACATCTACAGAACCATAAACAGCACGGGCTCCGAATACGCTCAAGTTTGCAATTCTCCAGCACAGACCCGCTGACGCTGGGGGCTGTGGCACTGACACCAGCGGGGATTCACCCCAGCAGTTCCCCAAGCTGACACCAGCCATGTGAAGACAACAACCCATTTCTTGTTCTACGGCCATTCCCGCGGTGGCACAAGGAGATCCATCTGGAAGGAGCCTGCACTGCGCTCTCTTGGCAAAGGCAGCAGGCAGGATGTTGAGGGCTGGCTCTCCCCGGGAACTACAGCCTGAGAGCTCTGCTCATACAGCAGCTTGTGTCTGGTCATCAGAGCGCCCCAGCCTTTGAGAGAACCACCTGACTCTTGCTATAAAACTACCGTTTCTGGTACCTAGGAATCATTTTACGCAAAATATAAGCGTAGGTCCGAAACTTAGTTTCATGTAAGACTTCAGGGTGAAAATAAACCCACATTTTGTAAAGTTCTTCTTGCAGAATAATAAACAAAAAAAAATCCCTATCTCTCTGTGTTACTGCAGTGCCAGAGGGTTGTTTGCCAGGCTTTGGTTTTAATCTTACCTACAGAACTGCAGAAAATTGAAGACACCTGAGAAATCAGGAGGAGTTCCAGATACACTCTATGAAATGTTGATACAATACTGCAGTTGTACAAGTACCTACAGATAGTTTGGGTAACTTCAGTAAGTATGTGGTGTGACAGAGACAGGTCCTATGATAGAGACTCTAACCTGACACCACATTACCCCAAAGAAACAACACAAGAAGAAAAATGCAGGGGAAGGTACTAAAACGCTTCGTGCTTTTATATCCACCTCTCGCATCGCAGCAGCACCCGCAGCAGGACTGGGTGCTCTGGATGTGACGTGTTTTGGATGATCAGCTACACCGCGGGCCACAGCACGGGGCTGGGCCACAGCAGGAGGGCACTGGGATGTGCCAGTGACAGCTCAGGGTGTATTTTATAACGTTCTTGCTACAGTCGTACTTGAGCGTGAAAATGTGTCAGCGATGCCGCGAGATCTGCTGGCTCGTCTTCTTTCCCCATTTTTGGCTGGTGGTTCACAAATCTTCAAAGGAGGTAGAAGAGAGGAAGGGAAAAGGGAGGAATTGGATATGATTGTTGGTAGGATTATTGATCAGAGACCAGTTCCGCTGGTGTTCGCAGATACTGAGATCTCTTTTGCCTGAGACAGTTCAAAAGTGCCCTGCTAGCAGGGTTCAAGGCAGCGTGGTTCTGACGGTCCCTGCTCCTTGTGCCTACTCTTAAAGACCAAAATACACCAGCCAAAAGTTGGCATTTTGGGGCGTCTTTCACAGTGATTACTACATATTACATGGTGCATTTCACGTAACATGTTGTTTAGCATAATATATAATGTATTTAGGTAGTAATGATACTTTCCCGGCTAGTGCTTTTGAAGAGACGCTTCTGCTGGAAAACTGCAGTAGCTGATGAAACTAATTTCCATGCAAAGCAGATAAAAAGTTGTTATTCCAGTGTGCCATGAAGAATTACTTGCCTGTTTTTTTTGTAAGCTTCTCTTAAAGAACAGAAATGAAGTCGCTTGATGCACCTTGAGGCCTGTAAGCTTTTCTTGTCGCGGTTGTGATGCCATGAAGAAAACTTAATAGCCAAGGGCCTAGATAGATTTTTTTCCTCCTCGTTTAGAATCTCTCGTAGGTCAGCTGCCTACGTTTGTACAGCCCAACTAAGGTAGCTCTCGGTACGGTTGTGTGAGTCCAATATGCTAAACTGCTCTGCTAAAACCAACCCAGTTAGAAAGCAGATAAACCCAGCAACCAGCCTCTGGGCTGATGGTTGCAGAAGAGCAACAAAAGACCATCCACAGAAATTAAATCAGTCTGGGGAAGAGTAGTGGGTATTGCTCCTCTGATGGGTCAGAGAACCTGTCCCAAGCGGTTCGGATCGGCTGCAGGGCACAGCTCGCGCTGGCTCCCTTCTCTCGGCAGTTAAATTATCAGGAGACAGAGCTGGGAGTAGTCCAGGTGTCGGAGCAGCTTGAGCTGCCGAGTCTGTACCACAGCAAACCCAACCCCTGCTCTGGGCAGCAGCAGAGGACTGGTGAGGGACGGAGGTGACACACCAACATCTTGCTCCGCAGCAGGAGCGATGCCGGAGCCGGAATGTAAACTGGGCAGCAGCCACCGCTGTGTCTCGTCAGGGCAGTGCCGTTAGGAACCACCAAAACGTTGGGAAATGCTACGTTCGGTAAGAAAATGCTGCCTTTTAAATTCCTGTTCTGAAACGCCGTGAAAACTGGTGTGGGAGGTATTGCAAAATAACCTCGCCGTCATTTATCCGGTTTGAACTCAATATAGTGTTAATAAATGTAAACATTTGCCTTTTATTAGTGAGAAAATAATTGGAATGGTTTGTGCCTCTGCCTAGTTGAATACAAGTGGTTTCCATCTCTGGTATGTGCACTTAGGGGATGGTACTTATTAAAGGAGGAAGCTTAGGCCAATGGATGGGAGTTATTAAAAAATCACCCTAGGCCAAAAGCTGTCAGACAAGCTTGCTGCTGGTGGCAAACGCGCTGGTGTTGAACAGACAGCAGAGAACGAAGGCGAAAGCAGCGACGTTAGACTGACACACAATGTCTGGGGTTTCTATAAAACTGGTCTTCAGGAGCACACTCTTGTTCAAACGTCTGGTGTCTCCGGAGTCTTTTCTGGGCGTCCAGGGTGGGGCTGCCTGGGAGCAGCGCTCTCACACGTAACCCCGTGCGCTTCTCCCGGCGTGCAGCGTATGGAGTGTCCGTGCCCCAGTGCGCCCTGCTCTGCGAGAAAGCGTTGAACTGCTCGGTGAGATCTTACCAGCGGCTGCAAAACACGCAGTAAAAGGAAGAGCTCAAAATGAATCCCTGATAAAGACAAGCATTTGCAGGAGCCCTTTGCTCCTGTGGTGTTTCTCTGGTGACTGTGTTGTCTTCTGCACGGACTTTTTTTTGCTCCTTGGAAGCACCTCTTACCACGAGTGTAGTGCACTGAGATACACCGTCCTCCATGGCTGGAAGGGGGGAGCCCGCTCGCTCCCAGAGGGGAAGATCCAGTACCTCTGGCTCAGAGCGTTACCAAATACCACGATGACAACTCATTTTATGGATCCAGTTGCTGTAGGAAGACACAGCTGTGAAACAGGAATCGGGCCGCTTTGTATAATCTTGGCCGCTTAACAGAGACGTGGGAGAGCTCGAAGGAGAACGGGGCGCGGGAGAATACAGTTGTGCACAGAAAACTGGAGGAGGGTCACACCCTGCCCCATCCTTCTGCCAATTTAGAAGACAAAGAGGCTTTGCTCAAGCCACACACATTGAAAAAAGTGGAATTAGAGGGAAGTGATTAAGAGAAGGGTTAAGAGATGGAAGATGTAAATCCAGTCTCCTGGGCTTTATGTAGAACTATCTGGCAAGCAAGACTTCCGTAACAAGTCAAAAAGCACATTTGCATCTGGAAGTCACAGCAGAGTACGTGTCCCGCTCAGTACCGTTACGCTTCGGCACCTACGGTTGGATTTGGTGAGGTTTGTACGTGACGGGTACGGACAGATGCAGAAATGGATGGATGGCCTAAGTTAACTATTTGTCGCCTGCTTTCCAGGAAGGCCACAAAGAACTGACCTTACAACACTGGGTGTTTGACCACCAGAACTCAGATAACCACATTCTGGCCTCTCCACTTTGTCTCAAAACAATCTTATGTCACGACAACACTAAGAGCCAAGGAAAGTCATTTAAGGATGGAAACCGTCCATCTTCAGGTGATCACAGCAAAATTTCAAGTCCTGAAGCATTATTCAGACTGCTGTCCAGAGAGAGAGCAGTGAAGGATTTTAGACAGCCAAAAGCAGAAATAGGATGGAGAAGTGACAAGTGCTTAACTTGCACTGGAGGAAGCGTGTATCGTGCGACTCCAAGACAGCTATTTTTTTCAAGGACAGGCAATGTAAAGTTACAAGGACTAGAAGATGAATTAAACGACTAGAGGCTCCAGTGACAGTTTTATATACTGATTTATCTTTCGGATATTTCCAGATTTGTTTTGCCTGTTTCCCTTCCCCGGGCAGGCTGAGTGCAGACTGATTGCCCTCTAATACCTCCCTCCTCCTCAGAGTGTCTGAAGAACAAGGAAGAAGCCCATAGGTGATCTGTCCTTGGGGAGCATTTTCCGTTGAGGAATTCCTTTCTGCCAGGCTCGCTTTGGAGGGGGAAGTCATGAACAGTAAATGTGTATTGTGGCACGTCACAATTCACTGCCTGTAGCTGCCTGCCGCTGATCACTCACATTTAGGATTCGTTTTCTCACCATCTTTTTCAACACTGATAAAGCCGCCGCGGGAATAGAAACAATTTTTGGAGGAGAATGTTGCACCGTGGTTGGCAGGTGCCTTCACCAGAGAGAACTGTTCAGAAAGAACAGAATACGTTATTGTCAGGCCTAGCGATGCAAACTCCTGGGCTTTTGTCGTATAAAAGGAAAATGGTAGGTCTTTAAAGAGTTGCTGAGAAGAGCCTCACTTTCTCAAATAGGAAATTAAGCTAAATACTTCAAAATGGAAAACTTGAAGTACAGTCAAAGCAAGTGAAAAAAATGTCCTCGGGTTAAAGTGAGCTGCTTTGGCTTAGGTCTCGGAGCTTTAATTCCTGCCAGCAATACTTAGAAAAAATATAAACTTAATTAGGACAGAAGGACTGGTGTGGGTATTGGCCTTATTTTTATAAATCCTTCAATGTTGCTCCATTTAACCCTGCCAATGAATCTTTCTCTTTGATCTTAAACTAACAGGATTAAAACCAAGTTGTTAAAATTGAATCCTGAGGTCATAGTGAAGATTTGTTAAAGCAGAACTTTGTTAAAGCTGCTGTGTTTTCTTTTAGAAAAAGAAAAGCGGTTCTTTATGGACTTTGATGATTTCAAAAAGCATTTATTCCAGAGTTCCTTCATTATGATGGTAGATAATAATTATATTTTTACAGGTAGATATTTTTTAGTTATAGCAAAAAGCTATTTGTCATCTGCCATCCATTCAGTCTGGGGCTAGAGAGGTCTGTGAACAGGCTGTCCCCAGCAACACATTTATCTCCTTGCTGAAATCCTACAGAAGAGGCACCTCAGATCATCTAGCAGGTGGGCTTCTGTCCTTTGCTCCCTTCCAGTCCAGTCCATAATGTTACTGGGAATCTCCTATAATTATTGGGGAGCTTACCCTGATATTGTAATAAGGAGTAAGTTGCAAAGCATCGCATCACTGGATTCCAGCATCTTTACAGAAATTTTATATTTGAAGTGTTGGCAGCAATTTTGAGGTTACTCACATTAATAACAAACTCTATAACAACCTTTACTGCTACACAGGATTTAATAAGTAAATTAAACATAGTAGTGGTTTCATTATTTAATAGTGGCCTTACGTAACAATTTTAATTTTACTAGCAGGGGTGTTATATTGTAAAAATTGCCTATAATTATGAACTACAAACCTACCCTATAAACCTTAGCAAAGAGGCCAGTCAACCACGTGTCTGCATTCCAGAGCCAACACACCAACTTAGTCTCCTGCACAACATCAGTTGGTATCTAACTAATGAGAGTAAGTCATGAGAGACATAAAGAGTACGTATTTGTGTAGAAAATGTGAACCCTACTCCTTTAGAAGTCATGAAATAGATGTGCCTGTAAGTAACAGTAAATGAGGAAAGCTCAGCCGTAAGATTAACTCCTAGGGATGAAATATTGGAGCAGTTCAAGCACCGCGTTAGTAAAATGCTGAAGAATGACGTTTATGGGGAAGCCTCGAGAAGCTGTCATCATCTCAACAGTTTGCTGGAAAGAAATATGGTCAGTTAAAAAACCTGATGAGTTAGGTTTTTGGTTAATGTAAATCTTTGCTTTTTGTGTTCAGCGGATACTGACACCAGAAGATCTGTCCTAGTCTTCTGGTTTCAATTCACCTGTTCCTTTTTGTTATAACTAAATTAAGAAAGATTTCTCATTTCTGACGTTACTTACTCCAGTTTGTTTGAAAGCTGCTTGACTATTGTATTGGGTTTGCGTGGCAAGGTTTTGGTAGCAGGGGAGATACAGGAGTGGCTTCTGTGAGAAGCTGCCAGAAGCTTCCCCTGTGTCCAGTAGAGCCAACACCAACCAGCTCCCAGATAGACCCGCCGCTGGCCAAGGCCGAGCCCGTCAGTGATGGCGGTGGCACCTCTGGGATAACAGATTTAAGAAGATGGGGGGAAAGCCTGCACAGTAGCAGTTGCAGTGTGGAGAGAAGAGTGAGACTGGGTGAGAGACACCGATGTTGGTGAAGAAGGAGGGGGAGGAGATGCTGCAGGCACCCGAGCAGAGGTTGCCCCTGATGGGACCCAGACTGGAGCAGTCTCTTCCTGTAGGACTAGAGCCCATGGGGGGGACCCGTGCTGGAGCAGGTCGTGAAGAACTGTTGTCCTTGGGAAGGACTCACATTGGAGAAATCCTTGGAGGACTGTCTCCCGTGGGAAAGAATCACTTTCGAGAAATCCTTGGAGGACTGACTCCTATGGGAGGGACCCCAGGGGAAGGAAGAGTGTGAGGATTCTTCCCCTTGAGGAGGAGGGAGCAGCAGAAACAATGTTCATTGTAAATACATGACATTCAATTTCCCCAAGCCGAGTCTGTTTTGCCTGTGACAGTACTTGGTGAGTGCTCTCCCCCTGTCCTTACCTTGACCCACGAGCTTTTTGTATTTTCTCTTCCCTGTCCAATGGAGGAGGGAAGTGACAGAGCAGCTTTGGTGGGCACCTGGCATCCAGCCAAGGTCAACCCACCACAACCATTGACTTTCTTATTCCAATTAAAGATCTGAGGAGTTAGGGAGACTGTTTATTTGCCTAGCCAATTGACTAGATTTTTGATCCGCTTTACTATTATATACTAAATTCCTCTGAAGTCATATAATATTTACTTGTAGCCTTGCCTGAGTGCAAAAAACAATATAAATTCACATCTTTGACTTATTGAAGACTAATCATATACCGTAAACAATTCTGAGCAGGCAAGACGTGGATCAGATTGTCTTCCCATATGACTGTTACAAGAACTAGTTAGAGTTTTAAGTAGAAAAAGTAGCATTATTTTACATTCTGATTGCATTCATGTGTTCTGCATACCTTCAGATTTCTTCATTACTAGTTATTTATACAATTAGTAAATATACTAGTGAAGTACAAAGTGATAAAAGCAGTCGACTGGTAGTGAGAACATTTCCTCAGAACTAAAACAATATGCTCTTTGTAATCAGCACAAGTTATAAATAGTTCAGGTCGCACTTTGAAGAAGAAGAAAGCCGCTAGTGTAGAAAATGAGGAGTGTGTTTCATCCACAAGTATTTACATTGTGAAAGACATTTTCTACTAAAGATGGAAAAAAACCACTGTCATCTTTTCACACTTCCAGGAGGACGGCCAATGCCTTGGTAAGAAGTTGGCTTCTTTCTCTGGCCCATTTACAAATAAGTATGAATAAGCAGGTTGTAAAATTTCCAAGCTCACATCAAAAGACCAGTAACAAGGCGCAGATTCCAGGGGAGTTTCCAGTGCCCCATGTCACGGAGCCAACCGCTCCTGGCAGTAGCAGCATTCAGAGGTTGCACTCTCACGTCACGTTGGGATTAGAACAGCAGCGTACGTACCTGTTCGCTTCAAACCCTAACAAAGGGTATGGCCAAAACAAACCCCAAAAACTCCAGTAACCCTGAAGAGCGACCCAGAGCAGTTAGATACCCCCCGGGGTAGATCTGGGGTTGTGCTTCACCGCTAAACCTTAACCTGCTGCCGCACAGCGGTCAGATGGAAGCGTAAACTACCAGCAAAAATCATAGCAAGCAGTTCTGTGAGGAGGGTAATTGGGTTGTATCACTTCAAAATACGTGTTTTATTGCTGTTCTGCGTCAGACCTGACTGAAGACCCCCCCACAGCAGGGGACAGACTGTGCAAGGACTGAGAAACCACCGATGGAAAGGGCAGAGACCATTATTTTGAAGTTCATTAAGGAGATAATCACACATCTTGATCTGCACTACTTCATTTACTATCTATGCTGTCCCACTGAAGTAACGAGGAAACAGAGAGAGGATTCCAAAGAATGGGAAGTTCAACAACCTGCTTTTCCTGTAGTTACTTTTACCTTCAAGATTAGTACCAAAAAGTGTTTGGATTATCTAGAGAATTGAAATGTGAGAATAAGGTACGTTGGTTCTTGGTCATCATAAGAAATAGAGATACAAAGAACATGCTTATCTGTGTGGGGAAAAAAAACAGATGATCCAAAACTACATAAGTTCAAAACAGAAAAAACCCAAACAAACAATTTATGAGCACTGCAGCCACAGAGGAGGAGACACAGCACAGAAAACCTCGGGGTACATTTCAGAGAAGGAGGAACATCACGGCCGCGGCCACATTCCATTGCAGACCCAGAAACGGGCCTAAGACGGTACAAAAGTGAGCACTGTAGCCCCTGCAGAAGATCCCTGCTGCCTAAGGAAAGCCAGATCCCCAGGTTAGTCACCCGACTACCTTTCTGATCCAGTAAGAAGAGCAAAGCACCTCAACATTCAGAAGAGCCGAACGCCGACTGACGCGCTGCCTCCCAGCTCCTCCTGACTTCACCCTTTGATAGGTGTGAGCGTGACTTCTGCTGCTGCAGTTTACAATTATAAATGTCACCCTTAACATTCAGGTTTTTAAAGTTTGAAGGGGAAAGTGTTGTTTCATGTGGAATATTAGCTTCTCCCTGAAAAAGGCAATAATAAAAGTGTCAGCGATTCCCCTGTAATCTGTTTAGGCACGGCAGCTTTCCTTAGGGAACAGAAAAGCTTGGCTGAGGAGAAGAAAAGCTTTGAATATCAGACTAGTCTTCCCCCCCGCCCAGCTCTGTAGCATTACCTCAACTACAAGAGAGATGTAATCTACATTGTCCTAATGCTTTGTGTAGTTTGTGTTAAATAATCGCTCCAAGCTTGTCTGGAAACCACAAAACTCCGATGTTCCCATCCTACAGAGATCTCTTTCTGCGTCAGATGCATTTCAGGTGCTCTTGCAGGCTTTTAAAATTATGCTGAGCTTCAGGGGAGAAAAAAAAAATTAAAATAAATCAGGCAGTTTTAATCTTCCCAGCCTACTTCACGAAAGCAGTCACCGGGCTGTTGGAGGGATTAACCAACAGGAGCTCGACACTCCCCACTGCTGAAGGCAAGTGTCCCGGGCGGCTCCCAGCGGAGCGTGAACGAGCGCAGCCCGTGATGGCTTCGGGGGCGCTCCTGCCTCACGGGCTGCTGGGGGCTTCGGGGGAAGGCCCTTGGCATCAGAAAGAGCTGAACTCTGCCCTTGCCACCTTGATGATCAGCGAGAGTAATCTGGGGGGGGAGGTGTCAGCACCAGTGGGGCAGTTTGGAATTTCTAAAGCAAACAGCAAGAAGCTACGTGACGTGCTCCATACAAAGAGCGTTCGCAGATGCATTCCTGGATCGTGCATTAAGGTGCAAATGGCATATAAAAAAAAATGGTTAAATTGCACATTGGAAGGCCCCGGAGCCAGGGCAGCTGTGTCTTCTTGCCTTTATTCCTGTGATCCCCCACAACTGGTGGTGCTGGCTGGACAAGCGGCTCTTAGGGACTTTTTTGTTACCCTCGTAGTTCAGTGGGTATTTCCCGTGACTTACTGACATGTCTGAGCTTCGCTTCGAGAACACAATTGCTAATTTTGCCAGGGTTGTCCCTTTCTCTGCCTTTTTCACAAGCATTAATCTTCCCAACTGCAAAGCGAGATGATATTAAGAGGTAGAAACCTGAAGTAGAAGGAAAAAAGTCATCCCATGGTTGGGTAATGGGCCAGATTTGACAGGTCGTAAGCCTTAGACTGGATCTCTCCGAGTATTTAGAGTTACGTCATTACTTTGAATGTTTAGAGCAGGGACACGGCTGCAGTGTGAGGTTGTGGGGTGGCAGCTCTCCAGCAGATCTCAGCCAGATGAGGTGCCTCATGCTGGGTATTAACACATTGGGGAATGTTCAGTTTGTGGCCACCTGCAGAAAACTCTTTTGGAGGGATGTGCAGCAAACCAGCACAGCGATGCTCGACCGCTTTAAAAAACAGACCAGATTTCCCTCAAAAACTCTCCCATCATCATCCCTTGTCTTTCTGGTTTCTCATGTAGCCTGTGTCCCTCCTGCCCCTTTTGCCTGGTGCTGGACCCCGTAGTTCAGATCTCCTGGCCCAGGCTGCCCAGAGAGGTGGTCGCTGCCCCATCCCTGGAAACATTCCAGGCCAGGTTGGCCGGGGCTCTGAGCAACCTGCTCTAGTTGAGGATGTCCCTGCTCCCTGCAGGGGGGTTGGACTCGATGACCTCTCAAGGTCCCTTCCAACCCAACCCAATCTCTGATTCTATGGTTCTCTAGGGCGGGAGAGGGAAGCTGGGAGTTGCAGTGTTACTCTGGTGCCACCACAGCCCGCCGGTGAAGGGAGAGCTTTGATGTCCTAATACTGACCGTGTGCACAACAGCATATTTTCCCCTATATTCATTCTCAGAAACAGATGAGCAATTTTTATTTTTTTTTCTCCTTGCAAATTTTTCCACAAAACTAAATGTGAAGCACATCTCCCCAGTGGATAACTGCAACCTCCTGGGTAAAACTGGTCAAGTGTAAGTAACCGGAAAATGGTCTGAAAAGGCGCCAAGGATGCCTAACTACAGGTGTTTTTACCAATCTCAATTCAAATATATAAGGTGCAAAAAGGTGCTGTGAAATACTATTGTTTGGGAAACCTCCCTGGTTATTCCATATGATGTGTGGAAAGGATGGAAGTTCTACTGAGCAGCGCGTGTCCTGCAGTTGGGCATCAACCAAGGCACTGGGAAGTTCAGAACTGTTTCGAAGGGCTGTGTTTCAACCATCCAGGAAGTGGCAGGGATGAAGGAATAGGGTTGTCAAACCCATTCATTACAGCAGTCAACTGAGATTGGAGGGCAATCAGTGGAAAGATAAATACCCAGGCAAAAATGGGAATTGGGATATGACACTGCTCCCTGGGTGCCTCCTTGGGTGTCCCAACCTGATGGGGCAGAGCTCAGGCTCACAGAAAACTCAGATTCCTACAGGTAATCCCAAAAGCTGATGAAAATACTTAGATCTGGAATATTTTTGTTGTTTCTTTTCTTTTTTTTTTTTTTTTTTTTTTGGTATTTGATACTGACAATTTTCATTTATGAACTGCTGCACTGAGGCTTTTCATTTAACAGGACAGGTTTCTTTAAATAATCTACTTAGGACAGCAATGCATACTTTGGCATGAAGATATAGTTCTGTTCCCCAGCGTCTCTGGAACACCACAGACTTGAAAGCAAAAGTTTTTGTTGTATAAGCAAAAAAAAATGTGCATGTCAAAGCTGAATTTTCTTTATTGTTTTCCTTGAAAATATCAGCTAAACTTTCCAAGGGAATACATTTTTTAAATCCACAATGGTTGATTAGAAACAAATCAAACCAGATGCACTAACAAGCTTCATATGAAAATCCCCAAGCTAGACTAGATCATACTTTGGAACTGAAATTCTGTAGCAGCTTGAAACCTGGAGACTGAGAAAATATGTTCTGTACTCTTGACTCTAAGCGTTACCCCCAAATAAACTCACAGATTTCATGGAGTTGGGAGCGTTCTGGAATGTGTGGGCTACAGAAATGAACCCGGGATGTGTTTCCAGCTTCCAGACTGGTAGCTCTGTCAGATGTCACCCTTCCTGGTTAAGATATTTACTGACAAACCACTCTCTGAATTCTTGGAGAAAGGCATTCGGGATTTCCGGAGCTCTACGTGCAATAGATTTGTGTAGATATCTAAAGTTAACTCTTGCAAAAGTACCTGTGAAGTCAAGACCTACATTTGCTCCAAGTAGCGAATATGAACGGCATAAAAATACTGAAAACACTTTCACAACCTAATGATATAAATTATGACAGTATAGCTTCAGAAGAGCAATCCCATTTCGCTGAGGAATCTATAGTGAGTGAGATATGGAAGGAACAGAAATCACTGCAACAGCTCGAAGTTTAGTATCAGGTGCCCTCTGCTGCACTGTCCTAGGCTCACTCTGGGCCAGAAATGAATTTTTCATAAATGAAATGAGTTGTTTATTAGTTTGTTTGTTAGTGCTGAACGGTGAGGGAATGCAGTTATATATTATAATATAATCATTATAATATTACATATTATCTATGGTTATATGTTATAATATATAATATTATAATATTACAATTATTATATTTTAAAATTTGATAAAACATCTTGAAGAAACCACGGAGTTAAAAGGGAAAACCCGTAGTTATTCAGGGCGCCTTTGCCCAACTCGGCACCCGTTGGAGCCCAGGAAAAGGCTCCTGCAAATAACACTCTGGAGCTGTACAGCAGGTGGCAAACACATTCAAAAGGGCCTCCCCCAGTGTGAAAAATGAATTATTCTGCATTCAACAGTATTGTGTTTTCTGATGTGTTGACTATTGAAACACTGTCCCCTTTCTAGAAATTTCATTCGATGGCAAACTCTGTTTTTTTAACATTGTATTTCCTGTTACAAATGCAACCGACGTAGAACTGCTTGCTATAAATCTGAGTTAATTAAATTGGAGTATGCCAGTGAAAGCAATCTCTTCTTAAAAGACAGACTCTTTGGGTCCTGAAAATCCCTCTTACCAGGAATCACTGCTGTTACTTCAAAGCAACTAGTGAAATCTGAGTGCTCTTTCATTTTTTAATAAAGAGATTTTCTGGTCCAAGGGGGCACACCTGATATTGTTTGCATCCAAAGCAAGTGGTCTGTAATAAGTGGCCCAATGAAAGTTTTAAGCCTGCTTTCAAGGGTCATCAGCTTTGCTGGCTGGTACTTGATCTGTTTAGAACTGGCTAATTTGTTAATCAGAGCAAAGCTTCAGACTTGCTGTGATCACCTCCTTAATGCTGTTTTCACACACTGATCATTAAAGCAAAAATTCTGTACCAAATTGTCATGCGTTTTTCTGAAAACACAAAACACATCAACATCTGGTGCAGTATTAAAATCATGCTTCAGATGGCACGGCTTGGCTCTGGTCATACGACGATTTAAAACTCATTTTCTCTAATATTTTGCATTAAGGATTTTCCTTTTCCTCTTACCTACTGCCTGTCCGTTTGAGGTGATGTTCATCTCTCGTTGGTTTACATCTCCGTGTTTTAGTGGGATTAGTCCCTATTCAGATGGTGAATAACACAAAACAGACTCGCCATCCTCGCTCTGTATCCTAAAGCTGGACAGTTTGGGTGCAGAAAGCACAGGATCTCAAAATGATGGAGAACTGAAGTGTTTCTCTGCATAGAAAAGTCACCATGATGTAATTCGAAATTTTTTCTTTAAAAAAACCCCCACCATCACAGTCATTTGGTGCCAAACTCCAACTTTCAACTTAAACTTTTAGTTCAGTTGAATCCCTTCCTAATGGCTTTACATGAAATAAAAACATTCCAATCTCCAATGAAAAGAGTGTCCACACAGGTTTTTACTCCTGTTTTGCTAGAAGAATTTAAGCTGTGCCAGGTCAGTTTTCTCAGATAAACTGCTCTCCCTGTAACAATCTGGACTCTGTGTGTAGGGAAACTAGGGGGCAAACAGCGGAACGCAAAACGCACGGCAGCTGGAAAATAAGCGACCTGCTTGTAGGAATATTTATGTGTTTTCTCCCGACTTGGCTTTGGGGAGAAGACAGCTTGACAGAACATCAGCTGTGAGCAGGATGTTTCTGCCGTTGCAGATGCACGCGGTGGTACTTGAGAGGCTTCTGGAAGAACGAACTGCTGGAGTTTAGAATCTGGAGAGTTTCTTGGCGAGGCGTTTTCCCCGCGATCCGTCCGGCAGGGCGTGTGTCGCCTGCTGCGGCCGTAATCGTGGCTGGCTTTTAGCTCTTTGGTGCAGATGGAGTTAGGTGGAGAAAGGCACAGTGAAAGCTTTCATTAAAAGTACTTTCATAGTCCTACCTAGTTGCTAATTTTTGTAGAGCCAGTAGAATATTTTCTCTGCCAGTGTGAAAAGGAAGGTGTATTCACGTCGGAGCTTGCGAAAGCACAAAGTCCTCCTCTTCCTTACTCTCTGGGTATATAAGTCACCAAAAAAAATGCGGTGAAGTTCAAAATCATTGTTCTTTATAGTCTTTCCAGTCTGGAAGTCAGATACATGACTGTAGGCCAGTCTCGTTGCATGAAATAAAATATTTCTCTGGAACACCAGAGTTAGTCTTTAACTGATTTACTGTAGTTAAACAGTAACAGTGAGAGTGTTCATAGTACCGAGCCTGGTGGCAAAACCACCCGTACAAACAAGCCATTCATGAGAGTGGGAGAAGCTGGGAACAGTCTGAGCTTTTTCTCAGCGTTGCAGCGTGGGGCAAGGCTATCCAGGAAATCTCCATCCAGCTCTGCTCTCCAGCTGGAATAAATTCTAAAATGAAAGGTCTCTAGATACCAAGTAAGACCATTAGTGTTTTGAACACTGCAGGGGAAAAGATGGGTCTCTGCACGAATGTCTGCGGTGCGGTGAAGTCACCTCAGGGCCCTGGCAGCCTCTCTAGACAGTAGATGAAAAACCCGAGAATCCCCAGCAGTGGGGAGGTTGGTGGTCTGGCATTAATGGGAGCTTCTCCTGCTTTGCTAGTTAGAGGAGGGAGCTGACCAAAAAAAAAAGATAATGAGGATTATTAAATTTGTTCAAGGTGGATGAGCTAATCTTCCATTCCATCCATTTCCTTTCTGTCACACTGGCCATGATCAGCCAAAAAAAAAAAACCCCAAAAAAAGGCAAGCTACTGACTGCTTTGCTTAGCTACCACTTGGCAAAAACAATCCTATGTCAGATGATCTGTAATCTATTTGTGACATGAAAACTGTTTCAATGTAGATGGCTTGAGGAGTAGCACCTCATGCACCCAAGAAGCCCTTCCACCTTTCTCTGTCCACCTTTAGTATCTGGTTTTCTTACTCTACCTCTCTGTTTCATAGGCAGTGATGCTAAATGGAATTGTACAAACTTCCAGAGAATGTTGTGTAGCTCTTGAACCACTCATTATAATAAGAATTTCTTGGGACACTTTGGATGCCTCCTGCAGTGTTTGTATTCGGCGTCATTTCAATACGAGTGCCTGGTTCCTCATGGAAATATTCCTGTCTGCTGAACACAATGGCCTTTCGAAATGTCTGCAATTTTGCCAATTATTTGTGTCAACAGAGAACGGGAAATTAAATATGGCAAGAGCTGAGAGGGCCCAGGAGCAGCAGCCTTGAGGAACTGCGTGGAGAGCAGCTCCACGGCTTTCCATCAGCAATGCCGGCCGACGGAGCCGGGCGGGAGGGGATTATGGTGTTATTTAACCTGAGCACTCTAAAGGTATAGTTTAAAAAACCTGCTACTGTGTATGTCATGAAGAAAGAAGGAGATTCAGAGGCAATTTGCAGAGCAGATGTTGTACTAAGTACGGTTCCACTTCCTGATCACGTTGGTGGCTCCGGTGACTGCCATAGCACAGGGTGTGTGCTCCACAGGGTGGCTGACGCGTATTTAAAAGGAGCGGGAGTCTGTGAGGAGTGCCGGGGTCTCCCCAAAGTGCTGCATATTCCAGATGTCATCCATCCCCTCCAGAGCCCAACACAAGGGAAGGAAGCTACGCTGGCTGCCTGGGCCGAGCGAAGGAACCCAAGGTGCCCGGCCAAATGGCCGGCTCCAGGAAGAGCTGGTGATCCCTTTCAACCCAAACCATTCCATGATTCTGTGATCCTTAGCGGTGGGTTCCTGGCCCCTCTACGTCACGCTCTGCCCTCCCAGCGTTGGGTTTTGCACTGAGCTTGTCGTTCAGCCAACAGATCCCCTCCACGGGTGCCACCAGCTCCAGAGGAGGTCCAACCTTCCTCCTTGTGCTGCCCTATAAGGACGGCAGTAATAACTAAAGGACTGTTCTGCCTACGTCGTGCATCTCACTGTGAACAAATACTCCTCTTTACAACAGCGGCGGTCGCACAAAATAAATAACCTTCCTGGCATAGAAGGGACAAAGCAGCAGATAATTCATAAATAATGCAGTGCTGTGCCGATAGAAAAATCTCAGCTAGAACCCGTTTGCTTTTCAGTTCTCATACATATTCTCCAACACTTTCCCTTTGGAGAGGCGTTTTCCACAGCTGAAGTCTGCTCCAAACAGGTGGTCAGGGTTGTTGTGGTGTTTGTTTGGTGGAGCTTTACAGCAGAATTACAGCTGCCATGTTCTAGTTTTCAACACATTCAGAAAATAGAAACAAGTAGTCTTCTTTGTAGAGCTACAAACAGACACAGTAAGCCAAGTTTTCAGGCTGCTTCAGTCTTTGTGGAGTTCTCACCAAGGGAAATTTTTTTTTGTATGAGCAGTACGACTTCTCTGATTGCTTTTTGTGCCCAGATCGCAGCTTTGAAAGCTGTTGACACACATGCACAACAGACTTCGCCTTTTTTTTTTTCTGCTCAATTGAAAGCAGCTTTTCTGTCCTTAGATTTATGGTATCTTGTTTTCCTGAGTATTAAAATGCTTTGAGAAAAGACAGAAAAATACATTAACTTTCCATGGGCAGTGTATTTCAGTAGAAAATTGGTGAATGCTTATGTTAAACCTAAGCAACGCAAGCTGTTAGGACACACAAACACAGTATTAGCAACCGTGCTTTTATAGTCAGGCAAGAAACAGGGAAACAGCTCCCAAACCTGAGCAAATTATCTGTAAAAGATGAACCTTCTGTGGAAGCATATGCAGCAGGATGCAGGCAAGATGTGTTTATTGTGACCTTTAACTAATTTATGTTATGATTTAGAACCCGGTCCAAACTGGATCTCCTGTCAGCTGCGTCTCTGCAGCCACATCACCGGCACTTTCAGGAGGCAGGCACTGTAGCAGAAGGTTCCAAGTCATCATTCATGCAGGGCTGATTTGCAATAATTAAATGATAATTAGGAAGGTCTTCTCGATTCCAGGCATCTCTTTATCACAAACCTAAGCTAGACCAATGCAGCAAAACCAGACACGCACGTTTGGGGCGGTTTCTTGAGGAAAGATCCAAGGATTTGTATACGTTTTGCGTTTTGCCCTTTGGCTTTCACATAATTAGGGACATCTCTGGATTTGTTTTTCAGATTGAGACCATTAGGAGAGGACAGTGAATTCCTGTATGAGCTGTGTCTGCCAAGGTGCAAGGCTTTTCCCAGGAAAGGAAACAAAGACTTCATTTTAGTTAGTTTTATAATGAGCCATTTAGAAAAGATGGGAGAATGAGTTACCAAGGAATAAATAAATGTAACAGAAACGGATATTTTAATTGTGTATCCGATAGAATTATCTTCTGGGGCTTTAAGGTTTTAAAACTTCAGATGTTCTTGGAAGGGAAGTCAAGTTTTCATTTTAGGGATAAAAAAAAAGTCAAGATGACTAACATTGCACGTATTTAATTTAGCTCCACCAGTGTTTATAGCACTGGACACAGAGTGTTTTACTGCAATAAGATGAATATTTATTAACAATTCAAAATGATCTGTTCCAAAATGTACAGCGCGCTCACAGGGATGTTTCACCACAGAAGTCCAGGTGTTTCCTGTCTCGGTTTGGAAGGGCCGCCAGCTCATGATAGGTTTACTGAGCAATGCTTTTGTAAGTTTAATGTGCAGCAAAATAACATTTTACTCTGTCTCATCCCTCAAAATGCAAAGGGTTAATTTTTTTGAATGCTGGTATTGCTTAATCTGATGGACTTGAGAAAATGGATCTAAGATGCACAAGGAACTGTCCTGGTTCTGTATTCCACCATTTTTGCTGCACTTCTCTCCAATGTTTTACTAACTTGGAATGGGAAAGTGAAGAACTCGATAGAACTTGGTATTTTCTACCCTGCCCTCCAGATGACGTTTACATTAACGGGAATCCCACGGCTGGCTGCCGGTAATGTTCGTAGTTCGGCGCTTTGTCCTTCTCTGAACAGTCCATCTGGGCACATGGGACTGCTCTGTAGGTTGCAGCTCAGCAAAGAGTTTCCAGACTATGAAGGCAACCTGCCTGAGCTGTCAAGTAGAGCCTTTCCACGTACCCAGGAAGAATTTTAGTTACATTTGTACTTGTAGGAGGTTTCCGTGACGTGTTCCTCCTTACCCAGAGAGCTGAGACTGCAGGAGATCGATTCCTGAGAGCAGAGGTGAACAGAACAGGCCGTGCTGGTCAGTACAGGGCAGTCCTGCTACCGACCCATCCCTGAGCCCCCTCTGGCCACACCTGCAGCTTTCTGCTTCCAGGAGAAACAAGGGAGCTGGAGTAGAGGAACAGGCGCTCTGATAACAGCCGGGATGTCCTGGGCTCCAGCAGCGGGAGCAGAAGAGCTCCCAGCGCCATCTGTTATCATGCAGCCTGGAAACGTCAGCGTTCCCAGGGATTGTCATCTTCCTAAAATTCTGCTTGCGTCTGAAACTTGCCCTTCTAGAGCTTGAACTCCAGAGCGCGTTACGCCAACACTTCCGCATTACTGGTGTGCGTGTCCGAGCCACTGAAAACACAGCCCGTGACAGGCAAACAAACGGTGGAGAAGCAGGACACGTTCCCCAGATGGAAAGCTTCACCTTAGGATTCTAAGTGCGTGCCGTGTTTAGAAAGCACGCTCCTCTGGCTGCTTTCACAGGGAGGAAATTCGGTTTCTGTTTGTTTCTGTTGACTGAAGATGGGCTACCAAATCCATCTGCAGATTTTCTGAGGAGCTCAGAGCCTCTGCTGTCAGCAACTGTACTTTTGTGTGATCGCCGCATCACAACGGGGAGGAAAGATTTGAAGAGCGTTCGGTTGCTTGCAAAGTCCATTTCTTTTCAAAATCTAAGCTTGATGTTTGCCTTCTGAAATGGTAAGATGGTTGTCACTTTCTCAGAAGGATCAGATAGAAGTGCTTCTCGGTGAAAAGGAACGTGAAAATCACTTCCGACGAGACACGACCAGCCAAGGGAAGCCAATTAGTGCCAATTAAACTGGCTCCCAGCTAAGCTAACTCAGTTCTGCAAATCTTCATGGATGCTTTGGTGGAAGTCAGGAAATGCTTCCTTCTTCCACAGCTCTGTCTTGTGACGGCGGCTCCGTCTGTTCAGGCGGAGCGCGCAGCCCTGTGCCCTGTCCCGGCCACTTCGGGAAACAACAAACTCACAGTGACGGTGAAGGGAAAGCCGAGTTGTAAAGAATACCCTTATGAGCAGGAGGGAACAGAAATTTTAGACAAAGTGCTAAGCCAGGAAGTGGAGATATTATTAGAAAGCTTAATTTCTATTAAAAAGCCAAGCCCGTTGCTCGGGAGCCATCTAGTGCCTGCCTGGTTTCTGTACAGGGAGAGGGACGGGCCCGAGTGTCACCCCCTCAGCTCAGACCTGGCTGAAAACTGAACAACTAAACCCAAAATTAAATAAAGGGACCCGTAACGTGTCGAGTCAGCTATCACAAGAGCTGGTGTCAGGCTCTGCAAGCCTATATGCATATAAATGGTTTGGCTTCTGATGATTTGCATGTCAGTGCTCACAGAATCTGACCTTTATTTTGAATCATAATTAGCACCCTGGCTGCAGATACTAATCCGAGGCAGAATACGCTCTCTGCACTGGCGTCTGCGGTGTTTGAATAGGAGGCACTAGGCAGGGGTAGGGCACAGCCAATCCTACAGATTCCTTCCACACTTCCCGCCGTTCCTTGTGTGCCAGGGGTGTTCAGATGAACGAGGATGGGAAGCAGCATGTCTGAAGTTCGAACACGCTGGAGTTTTCCTGACTTCCCCTCGCCCTCCCCTCTCACTGCTTCTTCTTCAGTCTCGCCTTATACACTTTAATTTGTTTTTCTTTCTTCACTTGGGAATAGTGGATATTGGGAGCAGAATTATGTAAAGCACACTCCTCCTTTTATCAAGAACTTTATATTCAGGTTCTGTCCTCAAGAGGTCTCAGGAGAATATGACTTGTATTTATGTGCTGTTACAGAAACAAGAAGAAGTCTCAGTGTCTTTTAGCTGAAAGTTCAGGAGAAAGGAATGGAGCTTCCACAGCCTATTTTCAGAGATTCTTTTCAAAAAAATACATGTATTAAAAGGTGTGATACAGCTGCCTATTTTCACTCACAACACCAAAATCTACCTTGGAATTACAGACTCGGAGGTGATTATTACACTTTTATTTTCCTGAGTGACCATAAAATACTGTTAAGCATCTTCACACTGTTCTGTCCCAGTCACCCCAGAGCTGTGGCTCTAGTCCAGTCCCTGCTGCGTGAATTCACCTTTGTGCCAACTCATCCTTAGACCCAGCTTATATCATACAGGAAAAGGTCCAGTGTGTCCTTTTACACCAAGAACTGCAACTAGAAATGCGGTGGCCCTGGCACGTGTACGCTGGATGCTCTTCAGAGCTCCAGACCAAGGCTGGAGCTGCAGCACCTCTCTCTGCCTTACCCCTTTGCTGCAGACGGCTCAGACTGCAACAAGGGGAGAAAGTCACACTGAAAGAAATGCTGTTTTCAAAACGTGGCCAGTGCTTATGGCTGCCAGTAACGTCACTATGAGCACACTAGGTACAGCGAGGTGTGTTCCACCAGGTAGCCTGGGTTGATGCCATGAAAAAAAACAAACCACCAAACAGTTGTTTTGTGGCCAGAAAAGCCAATTAAACCATTTTTCTATAAATTAAAGCCCTTTTTTCTAAAGGATTTTCCTAAGTCCTTTGTTTCCCTCTCCCACACAAGCCTCAGCCTTCCCTCGTGTCCCTGTGACCCACCCACCAAGCAACACTGCAGTGCGCTGTGGCCTGCCCAGAGCAGCACGTGTGCTCCACAGCCCCCTGCCTCCTGCCCTCCCCTGCCTCCTGCCAGCTTCATGACGGCTGGGGCATCGCCTGCGCTTCCCACCAGCTGTCAAGGGTGGCAGAAATTAGCCAAGAAGTTCAAAAGTTACTGGGAGGAGACTGGAGAAAGCACATTGGGACAAGCTGCGAAGTCAGGCTAAAAGGGACCTGGAAACATTTGCTGGACACTGAGGAGGCTCCTCCTCTTTTTTCTCCCTGTGGGAAACAGAGCATTTCAAGAAGGGGATTCATAGAATCATAGAATGTTAGGGCTTGGAAGGGACCTCTAGAGATCATCGAGTCCAACCCCCCTGCCAGAGCAGGATCCCCCAGGGCAGGACACACAGCCACAGATCCAGGGGGGGCTGGAAAGTCTCCAGAGAAGGAGACTCCACCACCTCTCTGGGCAGCCTGGGCCAGGCTCTGTCACCCTCACAGCAAAGAAGTTTCTCCTCCTGTTGGGGTGGAACCTCCTGTATTCTAGCTTGTATCCATTGTTCCTTGTCCTGATACTGGGCACCACAGAAAAGAGCCTGGCCCCTTCCACTTGACCCCCACCCCTCAGATATTTATAGACATGAATAAGGTTCCCTCTCAGGCTTCTCTTCTCCAGACTAAACAGCCCCAGTTCTCTCAGCCTTTCCTCACAGGAGAGATGTTCAAGCCCTTTCCTCATCCTCGTAGCCTCCATTGAACTCTCTCCAACAAATCCCTGTTTTTCTTGAATTGGGGAGCCCAGAACGGGATAGAGCATTCCAGGTGTGGTCTCACCAGGGCAGAGTAAAGGGGGAGGAGAACCTCCCTAGACTTGCTGGGCACAATTTTCTTAATGCCCCCTGGGAGACCATTGGCCTTCTTGGCCACAAGTGCCCATTGCTGTCCCATGGAGAACTTACTCTCCACTAGGACTCCAAGGTCTTTCTCCATGGAGCTGCTTTCCAGCAGGACGACCCTTAATCTGTACTTACACTTATTTCCACTTGTCCTTAGTGAACTTCATGAGGTTCACCTTTGGCCAGCTCTGTAGCCTGCCTAGATCACCAATAGTTTATGTACGAGCCCTTACAAGGCAAAATGTCACACCTGCAAAGGTGAGCTCCAGCGTCTGGCTTTTGGGCCCAGCTCTGGCAGGGCCACCGTGCCCATTTGGGAGCAGCAAGGAGGTGCCAGGCGAGTCCTCCAAGCACCGGCGGTGGCTGCCGGCCGTCGCTAACTCACCACTTCCACCGAGCCGGCCAGACTCCAAAGAAAGCAGCCCGGAAGGCAGGGAGACAGTGGTGTGTCAGTCAGGGTCTTGGCGAGTCCACACAAAGTTGACCGTCTTGGGCTTGGATCGGCACCCCCTGTGGAGGCACCACACGGCGGGGCCGCGCTCTGACCGCTCGGTTCTTTCTCTGGCCGAGGCCTAATTCCATCAGGTCTCGGGCGAGCGGCTGGAGCTCGAGTTCAGAGCCGCTTCCAGGCAGCTCTGGTGAATAAACCCCCTCATTATTTCAGAGTTTTACTAATTGATTTTTTGATTCGGAACACTGGAAATGAGAACACCTATTTTTCTGCTTTCGCTGACTCCAGCGCTTTTTGGTGCAGGCACCCTGGGGAAGCGGTGATTTAGCCGTCCAGCCACGTAACAACGTGGGGCTTAATGAGTAACACATTTGTACTTTCCATTCTCGGTCTGAGAAAGGGCCTATAAATAATGCTTATTTGCCCTCAGATCAAGAAAACCTTTTTCTTAAATAATGTCATTAAATTTTAAATTAGATGTACGGGCAATTACTGGCAAAAATGTTAAATACTGGATAACCTCCGAATATGACCTAATTTAATATAATTTTATAAATGCTCGAATTCAATTAAATAAAAACTTTTGTGTAACATTTAAACTGTTTGCTTAGTTCTCCCCCGAGCTCACAGTAGGTTACTGTGAGCCAAAGAGCATTACGGCATTTGTTTAAAATGCCAGAAGGCTTAGGATAGATCCCGTACACTTCTGGCTGAATCCCTGCTCGCTGGACAGCAATTTCTGGGCAGAAGCTGCTGTATTCAATAATTGCAAGCTAATAAATATATTTTAGACACATTATAAACCTGGATGTTAAACCTGTTAGAGTAAATGAAATGTTTATTGCAGACCAACATACGATCGGCTGTTTTGACCGAGGCGCGTCGTCACGGAAACCGAAAATCTTTCTTGCGCAGTAAAAAAATCTGCTTGTCGTCTGATTTGAGGCCGTTATTTGCACAGGTGGCTTTCTTAGCAGACAAGTACGTAGTGAAAACAAATCTATTCTTTCTCAATAGTTCCATTATGTGTTCCCACAACAATGTGTTTCATTTCACTAGCTTTGTAATTAATGGTCCATTATCAACTAATTAAATCACATTTAGGTTTTAGTTGCTTGCTCCCCAATCCTCCTTCCTGGGTGCGTTAACCTTCGAGAGTTTTAATTAACGGCGAGGATCAAGTATTGTTAAGTTGCCCCGTACGTCAGACAGGCTGAAGTAATGCCAAATGTGGACACGTAAATATATCCAACAATTTAATACCAATTTCCTTAACTGAAATAAAGCAGCGGCAGGAGTAACTGAAATCAGATTGCCAATCTGTATGTAAAGCTGTTGTAAAATATTAAGTTCATATGGCTGCAGACAATGGAAACCCAAATGTGAACTACGCTAACAGTTCCAAAACGTCATCCAAAAGAAAATGCAACTTAATAGGCAACATCTTTGCTGCTAGGCCTGCTCCAGAGCTCACCGAGCCCGGTGACAGGTCGTTCACTAACTGGGTTTGGATCCAATCCGCCATGTGCGATCCTTCGGGCAGCGGGACGGCCCATCACACGCTTTGTCAGCCTGGGCTGACTTTTTTACAATATCATAAAAAGCAGTAATGGTGGAGGTGAGATGGAAACAAGTTAAGACCAAAGAAAGCACTTTTGATGACATGATATTTTCTCCTGGAGCTTTAAGACAGACTAAGGCGCCACGACGGTAGAGTTTTAAAAGCGAGGCCTGTGCCGTTTCACCGACGTAAACTATTTCTGCTCGCGACTAACGATGCCCCTAATCAAAGGGGACCGGGCGGACGATGCTTTTTCATTTCTCTCTTAAATCGACCGGGGGAGAGCGGTGTCACTTCCACGCACATTCATCCAGATTATTCTCGACACTCGGTGGGGCGCTCACCCCCTGCACACGCTCCGCAGCCGCCTCCCTCGCACCCCACTCGCTCCGCTCTTCCACATGGCAATGGAAGCTCATGTGCTCAGTCTGGCATCTCCTGACCCTCCTGCCCATGGGCTTGGGTGCCGCGATGGTGGTCCCCACCCCTGGCCGCGTCCCTGGGGTCCCCCCATGGGGTGAGCTGGATGTGGTCCCCGTTCCCACGCTGTGCAAAGGCCCCTCCTGGAGGTGCCGCTCACCCAAAGGAGGTGAAGCCCTAAAGGAAGGGATTCGGCATCCTGCCTGGAGGGACGGGGAAGGGTTAAATGTGAAATTGTTCATTTGAAGCCATTGGTTCTTGAGCTGCTTTTCTAGACAGTTTTGAGCATCGGCTACAAATAAGAAGCTGTGCAGGATTGGAGATCTCAAGAAAATACTCTCGGTAAACAACAAGTGCCTTACACATTCCTTTGCAAATGTGGCAAATAGTGTAAACAGCTTGTTCAGACCGATTCTACAAGTTACGTGTTTAGTCTACAAACTGGGGACCGCTCACTGAAGCTCCTTTGTTTCTACTTGGAATGGCTTTATCACAGATTTAAGAATCAAGTTTTATACGTGCCGTGGAACGGTAAATCATGTGCAAGCCGAGTGCCTTGGGAACGCAACACTTTGGGGCGCTTTGAAGAAACTACGTTAGTTAAAAATTTTATCTGATCGCTATTTGTAGAGAATTTTGCACGCTCACAGAGAACAGCAGTACATGTACACAGTATTATATCTAAAAATAAGTGTGTTTTATGAATGTGGGAATGACCTTTACTCACGCACTAGACTACTCCCTGTCGGTATTTCACTAGATGGCACTACAGTACTATAAACACTGCAAGAATGTGCAGTTCGGTTCCTGCATCCGAGTTGCTCTGTAATCCAGTTTACTTTTATAATATATATTACGTGCGGTGGTGATGAATATTGCCGTGAAGTGCACAACACTGAGATCTCGACTCGCACACGCTGCTTTGCTCCGTCCCCCACGTGGACGCAAACGCGTCCACGTCGCGCTGAGAAGGTCAAAAGCTGGGCCACAACGGAGAGACTCGCGGGGAATTGTAACTAGAGCGAGTATTTCTGTTCACAAAAAAGAAGAAACTTCCCTGAAAACTGAAAGGAGCAGGAAAAGAACAGGCTTCAAATTTCTGAGAGAAATCAGGAAAAGAGGGAGCTGTGGCCAAAAATGGAATGACGGCTCTAATACATTTAAAATGCCAATAAGCTCAGAAAGGCTACGTTTATAGAACAGAAATTCTACAAAAACGCTTAGAAAAGAGGAAAGACTTTCCCGATTAAATTTGGGGTTAGATAAGATGTACTCTAGGGATATTCTATTTCCTTATCTTGGAGAAGGAAAGTATTCTGTCCATAATCTTAGGATTTCCCTGAAGATTAGCAAATAGCAAACTAGGGCCTGCTCTTCAGCTGCTCTTGACTTTCATGGCTCCTCTGACTCAAGTGAAGTCACTCTTGACTTAAAACAGATGAAGATCAGACCTCTGGAAGTTGGAAGCGTTTATCAAGCAAACAGATAAAATCTCTTTTTTTTTTTTCTCCCACAGACTATTATTAAATTATGTGCAAAATTTAGGCATCCTGTATTTTCTCTAAATTGCGTTAACAATGTGGTTTTTATTGAAGCAATCAGATGTTCCAGTTGTTCCTTGCATTTTTCTTTAATTGATCTCATCCTGGCTAAGGCACTGCATTTAAAGCAAGTCACTTGGTAATCCTGAGGTTCCACACACATGAAGCTAAATGTACAAGCCGTGTGCTCTGACAGATGAGATTCGGCAGATTGAGCCGCGGTGGCTTAAGCCACGGCCGCCTCCAGCTGTTCACCTAATACCTCTCTGCCTCCCAGCCCCAGCAGCCTCCAGGCAGGGTGACAGAACGGGACACGTGTCAGCACTTCAGGTGCCCCAGTTGACAGCCTAAAGCCCTGGTGAGAGGAGTGTGAAAGACAAGGGGAAGCTGGGCCGGTCCGTGGACACATCCTCGCTGCTACAACGGCAGCGACCGGCACCGACACAGAGCACCGGCTCGGGGTTAGGAACGACTGCCCCAGCTAAACCTGCCAGGGATTGACAGGGAGAGCCAGAGGCCTCAGCAAACCTGCAAAAGCACAAGCTTCGGCCCGGCCCTGTTAATGAAATATGGTTACTAACAAGCAAACAAAATGATTAACAGGCCACTATTAACAAAACTCCATCTTGTTGACTGCACAGGTCCTACTGCCTAAGCCAAAGGCTATCAACACCGGCTAACTCTCAGTCAGTTCTGGATGAGGAATTAAAATAAGGCTGTTCCGTTTCATTACGCAAATTCTTGGCAATTTTATGGCTTCTGACACCATTGCGGTACGTCCCGTTCCTTAGTGCAGCAACAGTACTTTACATGAGCTGGGTGTGAAGGCTCTGCTGCGCAGGGTGTCCTGCAGTGACAGCAAAGGCTCAGCAGAGAGGGCTGGAGAGGAGTCTGACGCATAATCTTACTCTTTCTAGAAACAAAAAATATTTACTCAGTATTTCCGAGCCATGTTTTTCCTGTCGATTCAGTGAAAAACAGTGTTCATCTTTTCCCTGAGATGCAAGATTCATTGTGTGATATATGCTTTTAGAAGTCTTCAGAGTTAAGAAAAAACTTTTATCAGAACTTTTATCACGCAGATTGTGATTTTAGCTCTGGAGGATTTAGAGGCAAGTGAAACGAAAATTTTCCCAAACTCCACAAATCTGAGCCTGAGAATGTCAGGATGTCCATATCCAGTCACAACTCCCAGCGGGTCCTGAAACATGGGATCACTGGAGCCATCAACCACCATCATCTCGGGAGAAAATGCCGGATGAATTCTGTAGTGTTAAAACGGTTCTTTTTAACCTGGCCCTGCTTTGACTTCTGGCAGAGAGCGCCAGTGCTGTCAGCTCATCTCCAGTGCAGTTTCAATGAGTTCCTGTCCGGCTCAGGCTGCTGCGACACGCCGCCAGCCTTCCCCGCACTACTTGTCTTTTCACAAGCAGAAGCATTGACAAGTGGAGGAAGAGTGATTTCGCCATTTGGCCAGGATTTAAAGACCTTGTTTCGCGAACAGACTGCCTGGCTTGCAGAACCGCCAGATAAATGGGTCCTGCTCCCACGCACATTGACTGGGCTCCTCCTGACTGCAAAATTCAAGATTTTCTGGTTGTTTCAAGCCTCAGGTGGGTGCTGCCCCAATTTGGACAAAAGGCCAGTGTAACTTTTGCTCAGGAGAAGGAAGGGACTGCAGAAGCTGTGCGGTTCGGGAGCTGGTTTAGGCTCATAGAATGTCAGGGGTTGGAAGGGACCCCAAGAGATCATCTAGTCCAACCCCCCACCAAAGCAGGACCTCCTAGGGCAGGCCAAGTGAGACCCAGAAGCACGTGGGAGGCTTGGTGCCGTGGTTTATTCCAGGTGGGAGCTTCCACAGCACTTCTCATTCAGCCTAATGGGGTTTCTCTGGAAGTCAAGCGGCGCTTGATCATCTCTGACACCCCGAGCAGGGTTAGTTAAACAGAAAACCCTTTGGTGCCGGTATCACCTTCGTACGTATGGCTATGACACACACAATTACTGTACATTGACAAAGAGCTCGTCTAATTGAGGTATTTGAATAACATAAGCCTCATTTCCTTGGAAATGGGAACAGGGCTGTAACCCCAAGCGGTGTGTGTGGCACGTGAGGCTTGGGTGCCTGTTTCCCCTTCATCCTGATATGTAGCGTTATCATTAAAAAAAAAAAGTGATACACACAGTATTATTATAAAAAAAATAGGGATATATCCAAGATGGCCGAGGCAGTTGTGTTTCTTTAAAAATACTGCAGCAGAATTTGCTATTAAAGTTCATCCCCGCACTCCCAGAAATATTTACAGATTTTTATGAGTGCGTTCACTGGCCGGGACGGATTCGGACGCACTCTGATGCTTGAATTTGTCAGTAAATAGCAACAGTTGTGTGGTTGCTATGTTTTAATAACTAGGTTTATTTAAATGTTCTCTCGGTAGTCGGCTGCGGACCACTAAATGATCATTCAGGAGGTTGTCTGTCCAGACAGAGACAGAAAAATATATTTGACCCACTTGTAATATATTGGATTTTTCTTTATAATCTCATTAAAAAGTGTGCAGAGAACACAAACCCATAATTTACCTGGTGGTGTAGTTTCATTAAACATCAAAAGGGTGCTTGATGGAGTAGAATAATCCTATTCTGCATCCTTCATTGAACATCTTTCAGAGTAAGTTTATTCATTTAATTAGGAGGTTTCTCTAAGTGAAGATTGCACTGGTTTGACCAGTCTGACTGAATTTGCATTTGTTATCCAAAGCACCCTCTGTTTCACTGTGCTTCTGATAAGTGTGTTAGAACCCGTGCTGCAAAATATCACCACAAATCGGTGCTTAGTTTCAAAATTGTGTTAGTTCTAATTCAAAAGTGAAGGAACAGAGAAGGAACGTGACACTTTAAAGTGGAATTTTCCTTTCTAATCTGTGGATTAGTCATGGCAAACAATGAAATGTTTAACTCAACATTAAATGGGATTATTAAAGATCTTTTCAAAGTGGAGAAGCACAAGCATTATTCTATTCCCAGTACAAAAGGACAGTGAATTAGTTTCTCTCTTCATTCAGGATAAAACAATGCCTAATACCACGGGCATACTTCAGCCTCAGAGGACGCCGCTGAATCACAGCCACTCAAAACTATCTGGATCATTTGAATATGAAGGTGACATTCTCTGTGATTAAAACATGGTGTTGTGGTCATGAAGGTGAGGCTTGTAAAAGTTGGGATGTTGCAAACTGGGATGTTGCAGCCAAGGCAAATTTTAACGCCCCGTCTCGGCCCTACGTGCAGACAAAGAGTTTTGGAAAGACGCTTCACGGCTCAGCAGCCGGAACGCAGAGTTGGAAGAGTAAAGCCCTTTCATCTCCATTTTTCTCTTTTATGTGTCTGGCTTTTGGGGGTGTGACCTTTCTCACATCTAGATCGATACGTCTGTAACCATTAATTCTGGGAAAACCAGGAGGTGTTTGTAACACTGGAGATTAGGGGATAACACATGGTCTGGTCTCTGCACGCCGCAGAATGGATAGGTGGCTAACTAGGCACTTCTCTTCTTAATCAATGACATTGGCTTCCCTGGGAAAGGGATGTACTCGGGCTAGAGAGGTGCAGAGATGGATGGCTCTTCAGCATCCAAACCCACAAGAAGATCACAGAGCTGGAATACGTAGCCCAAAAACTTATATACCACCGCAAAGTAATAATTTCTTCTTCCATAATCCCCGACTCCCTCTCGTGCCTGTACTGGGTTAGGTGTAAGCTGATTTCATCTGCAGTATAAAGCGAGGGGCAGGTATTTTCTAGAAGCAGGTGTCTTTTCTCATGTGAGTAATAGTCACAATAAACACCAGTAGGTAGTGAAAACATTGCTGAGCCCCAGATTTATGGTACTCAAGATTCTCACCCCCAGGTAAGCACAAAAAGCTTTCAAGGCAACTGTGCAAAATTCTTTTTTAAGGAAGAAAAATACTAGATGGCAATTATGCCAGCCTAACAGAGATTTGTCTTTCTACAGGCACCTGAAAGGATCTTTGGAAGTAGGGTTGTTAGTTAATGAGATCATTTGAATAGTCTTTGTAAGTGGTTGGCAATCCCAGGAGGACGGAGGAAGTACCAGCCTTTCACCTTTTGGCCCATCTCACAGTGAGCAATGACAGGGTTGCCTGAAATGTATTCTTTGGAGACTGCTCTAGAGAAAACAAAGTGAAGGGCACTTACTAGATTTTCATACCACATCTCCTTTGCTAAGGGACCCCTCTCAGGAAACCCTTTTCCTTCGCCCACGGCCGGAGCTGTTGCAGTCAGCACAGGACAATACTCCTTTCATTGCAAAAAAGTCCGTTTCCTTGGCTTCGGCGTGGAGTCAAAACTGCGCTTTTTGTCCTGAACTGTTCCTGGGGAAGCAAGTACGGAGAAGCCTTCGCTGGGGCGAGCGGGTGAAAAAGTTTATTGTGAGTTGAACCACCAGAGCGCTTAGAACTAATTAGGGGCTTGGGGGTTTATTTTTGGCTGTGGGAGTGAACAGTAAGAGATAACAGATCCCACTTGTGTTCGGGTGCTTGCTTCTTTTGTTACTGTAATTACTACTTGGAGGCAGGTTTTTATTTAAAATCATCTGATACTTTTGTTACACAGATCCATAGTAACCCAACAGAATGACTGTGTAACTTGAGGGGATAGCTCCCAGGTAGCCAGGCTGAGCACAGTGGCCGAGTCACATCGTCTTCTGAGGAGCTCTTACCAGGCAGTACAATACAACTGCATTTATCCCAAACCAGATTCTTCTGCTTACCCCAACACAGAGGGGTGGGACAGAACTGCTTCCAGAAAAGGGAACTAGATGGAGAAGAATAATTGAGTCTGTGTACAAAATATTTTGAACACAGGAGATGCGTTTATCAAATCTATCTTTAAATGGGATGAAATAAAGTTTAATCAATCGACTTTGCTCTGAATCTTTCAGGGCAGGACATAAATCTTTATTTCCTTTAGCAGTCGCTTCCAGTCACGTCTTGTCCTGCCGCTGCTCAAAGTGCTGGCTATTCTGTGCTCCTGCCATCTCCGTCGCGTGTTTGGTAGAAGATTTCTCTCACTCAGCTTTGTGCCATCCCCGCATAAGGCTGTGGGAAACGAAACGGGAGCAGGGACAAAGTCATGCCAAACTCGGTCCTCGAGCTAAGAACGAGCTTTGGATTGAGTCAGCATATGTGGTGGTTCAGCAAGCTGGTGTTTTTCTGGGGCGGCTGCCATCGTGTGCTTCAGCAGCTAAGCAGCCGCTGTTCCGATCGTGTGGGTGTAAACCCGTCTCCACTAAGTCAGTGGCAAAATTCCCACCAGCTTCAAGGAGACGAGGGTGTCTTCTCGAGTCTCTGAGCTCCGTGTGGTATCTCTTCTGCGTGGCACGCTGTGCCAGTGCTTTGCTTTGCCCAGGTTTCCTGGGGATTATTTGATACGACAGATATCGAGAAAAATCTCTTTCTTTTTTTTTTTTTATTATTTTCTTTCACTTTCAGGGTGCTTTCATCCAACCATTTACTACAAAAATAAAACATTTACCTTGAAGACAAAGTAAGTCTGTAGTGCCTTTGGATTTGAAGTAAATCTTCCACATATAAATTGGAAGGCAGGTGCTCAAAGCTGTACCTAAAAGATGCCAAGGTGAAAGAAGCTTTCAGAGAACTGAGAAATGGCAGAATTCCTTGCACTGGCACGTTAACCCTGAAGCATAGTGATAGTTCAGAGGACGTTAACGCTCTCAGTATCACTATTATTCTTTCACTGCTGTGCAGAGGCAAGCTGCACGCATCTCTGTGAGTGGTCATCAATGAAGCCTGAAAGGCTCATGTACCTTCTGAAATGCTGATAGAAAAAACTCCTAATTGAATTTTTTTCTATATGTTGCTCCCTGCTCTGTGTCTTAACCAAACCTGCTTTGTTCTTACAACACCTGGGTTTTGTTCGTCCCTGCGTGCTTGAGGTAAGGTGCTGATGACACGTGAAGAGTAAATGTATAAGGTGATTTAATTGACACCTATATTCTTTTTCTGCATTCGGTGTTTGATCTTGCCCTGTTCATCATCCACCTGATAGAAAGTACCTGAATATTTGTCATAGGTAACACGTATCAAAGCACAGCTGAGTAAGTACCGAGCAGAGATACTCAGCATTACAGCCTTGTCTTGTGGCGTGGGGTTTCCATCTCTGTAGGGTGAGGACTGGATTGAGTTGGGCTGTTAGAGGGACAAAGCCTGGAGTGGTGGTGGCAAACCTGTCCCAGAGTTACCTACACACGGCTACTGAGAGAAACCAATCCAAGTTTGTTTTAAATGGCTTAGTCAGACGTCACTAAATGCTTGTGTCGACTTTCTCATTTGGAATTAAAGCGGCCTTAATTCAGTTTCATTCACTTAGAAAATTGATTAACTGTATGGACAGAGCATTGCAAGCAATAATATCACCGCGGCTTAATGAGTTCCCATTCATCAGCTGACCGTCAATAACTCCTTGGCTCGAAGCTCCCACTCCACTGCAGTTTTGCAGGGTTTGCCTCATCTCCACTGCCTCGAAACCGCACCCCGTCCTTCTGGACTTTAGACAAGCCCGACGTTTGTTGAGTGCTTAGGGTGGGCTCCTGTGCAAACAGCCCTTAGACACGTTCAGGGCCACCGGCAGGAACCGCTGCCTGGGGTTACACACTTTAAATTAATTAGGAGCCCCAGAGAAGGGAGTAAGATGGACCAGTGAAAAGCACTCTGCAGGGCTTCGCAAATTATTGTCAAGTTTGGAAAATTTGGCCCACTGTGTCTATTACCCACTTTATAACATTCTAACGAGATTGTTTTGTTTGTTACACTGCTGGATACTCTCCTGGATCTTAAAGCCTTCCCACTTGTTTTATTTATCGGTAATTTTGTTGAATGCCACGGTAAAATTAAATAATTGGACTTTGTTTATGGTGCCAAAATATGTTTTCCTGAAGGGCTTTTTTCAGCAGTCAGTGCAGTGAAGTAAACCCATGGTCCCTATACCACAGAGAGATTTGAGACTGGTATTGGTTATTTGCTTCCTGCATTCTCTTCAGATTTAAATCAAGTAAAGCACAACTGGTTTTCAAATCTCAAAGCACCTTTTCACTCTTTCCTGTTGTACTTCTGTTGAGATAGACTCCTCCTATGGAGCTTTCCCCTCCTCATGCCCATCCAAACTCATAAATACCCACCTGATCTAATAGCCAGGTCCGTGGGGAGGGCGGTGTGGGGTTTGGAAATACCTGTTTGAACTACAGGAGACTGCAATTAAAAGATGCTCGGTCAGTCTCTGTAGGGATTGACCTCTCTTTTCCCTTCACGTGGAAATGTCCAGTTTCAACAGTCTTAAAGGGGTCCAATTTTCGGCGACTATTGACATCTGATGTCCCTCTGAAGTCACTAAACTAAAATGGTGTCTTTGAGCACAAACACTCTGACTCTTTCTGTCACTCTTTCTGAGATTTTTTGGAAACACTACTAATAAACCAATTCAGCAAACGTGTATTCTGAAGAAAAAAGAGGATTGTTTGAGCAGCAAGAAGCAGATGTATAAAATCGTATTGACACATGCAAAAGGCACTCCAAACAGAGACAGGCATAAAACCCAAGAATGACACGGCTCGGAGTCGCTGGTGGAGCGGAGTCTTAGGAGATGTGAAAGGCACGTGAGGAAAGCGGGGGAGGGATTATAAGCGAAGAAACAACACTGCAGGTTGTGGTAGAAGCAGGGACACTGGTGTTTTAGTTAGATAAAAATGACAGAATTAGTCGCTGCTTCTGAAAGGCACCATAGGCCCTTTTTATTTTTTTTTTAATTCATTCAGCTCTCCTTTTATCAAATAAAAAACTGTTTCTAGTTAGACTGTATGAAATTTATCATTTTAAATGAAAACGTTCCAGGAAGTCACCTCTTTCCTACCCTCCTCTCTTCCCCAGAACTCGCCAAACATCAAAACATAACCAAAGGGAGAAAGATGCTGCTTGCAAAAAAAAGTCTGCTAATCTGTTCATTTAAGTGTTGCTTTAAAACAGCCATTGTGGGGCTTTGCCATTATCTGTGGCAGGCATATAATTGTGGAAAATTTTAAAGGCCCCATCTGGCTCCCCAATATATTCACTCTAATTGTGCAAAAGCAGGGATATTCTTGCCTCTCATTAGTATAAGCTTTACTTGCCTGAGTTTCTTTCTCATAACAACATAGGTCAAAGAGGAGACACCTTAATGAGAATCTTGGTAACATAAACAGGAAATATGGCTCATTTTCTTATCTTCATTTGCAACTCAAAACTTCATGCCCCAAATGAAAACACTAATTTTCTTTAATTCGTTTTTTTGCTTTGTCTTTCTCTTGGGCATTTATCTATTAAGCAGGGCAATTATAGGATGTATTTTCATCATAAGTATTAATATGCCCATTTATGAATTAATTTACCAGCATAGGAGCAAGGAACTGAAGGACAATATCATTTTAATTCCTTGGTTTTATCTCTGGAAACAGTTGTTTTCACTTCTTCAACCCCCAAATTAAATGGAAAGGAAGAATTACCTACAGTCAAAGCTATTTAAAGTTGAGATGATCAAAAAGGAAAGAGCAGGGCACTTCAGCTTTCTGTCAACACGTATTTTATATGCACCGCCTTCATACAGTCCTACGGAGGCCAAAGATAACAATTAGCTGTATTTTCCCTACAGGCTGGGAAAGCAGAAAAGGTGACGCTGTTCCAAGCTTCTCATTTTCTTTCTCACCCACAGAAAAGCACACACATTCAGGAGGTGCTCATTCACCGCCCCGTGCAACCACTAAGCTCTGAATTCAGGAGAAACAGAAAAAAAAAAAAAATCCTGGTTTATTTTAGTTAGGATGCAGCTCCCCACGCATTCCTTGGCTGGTGAAAACTGGCACTGGAAAGAGAGTGATCTGTTGTATCGGCCGAGAGCCGGGCAATTGTGCTCTGCATGAATTTGGTGGACTTGGCCAAGATTAGCGGGGTGAGGGGCACTGCCCCTAACCCCACGTGGAATGTCTTCTGGAGCTCGGCTGCTCAGTGTTACCTGAAGTTTAAACTGCTCAGAATTCTGCCCTGTCTCCAGCTCATCCACACACCAATTCCCAGACCAAGCGAAGCATTGTTTTTAACTGCACGTTGTCAGAAGCTGCTTGCGCAATCCTGTTCTTCAGCTCGGGTGCTATTTCCATAGGAGGGCATCACGGAATCGCAGAACTATTGAGGCTGGGATAGACCTCTGAGATCATCAAGTAACATCCTTCCAACTCAGCAAACACAAGTGTGGGTTTTCTTTAACAAAAACGCACTCTCCTGGGAGGACATGCCAGAATATGTTGCCTACTGTGCAAAAAATGTTTAATGCAACTATTTTCTTACGCTTCTTATGCTCTTGGTGATCCTGGGATGCGAAACAGTTAAGTAATAGATACCAAGTTGTTGCATAGTTAGAGAATATCTGTAATTTTTTTCGAGGAAAAAGAATTGTTAAAGGTGGGAGAAATTAATCCACTGACATCTGGGGAATCTGAAGTTTCACAAACAGGATTGCCCACACGTTCCATTTCTGTTTAATTGATGGAGAATACTTTAAACACAGCCTGCTAGCTCCAGAAGGCTTAGCCCGGGAAGATCAGGCTGCAATTTAAGTCGCTTTCTAAAGCAGGCAGCTCAAGTGAAAGGTTAACGAATGGTCCAAACCTGCTCTGCAGCTGAGGACGCCCTGGCTTCAGAAAATCAGATCTGGGTCTCAAAGTCACAATTAAAGCTCATCTCTCCACGACAGATAGGTTTATAGGTACCGCTATTTTCTAGAATGCTAAGTCCCTAACTACGGAAAACTGTCTTTTCCTCCTTATATACATTGGCTTGGGAGCGATTACGAAAGCGAGTAGGTCCGTGTGCGCTACATTTCCTTCAGTTTGTCGGGATCAAACTACCTTGTATTTGTAATTATGCATTTTCTGCCTACCTCAAATACATCATGTGTGTGATGAAAAGTCAAACCTGAAGGTGGCCTGTGGTTTGAGACAGGAGAATGCGAAACTTGGCGTGACAAGTATTCATTTTTCTTCCTTTCTGATGAAAAAACTGTCTTGGAAAGCTCTCATTTGGATATTTAAAGTAATTGTCTTCCCAATCAAATTGCAATTTAATTGAGTTGAAATTAAATCCTAAATACAACAGCTATAGATTTTTATTATGCTCCTTCATATCACTGCCCTTTAGCATAAAAGTAGGTTACTGTCACTTTTGGGAATGGGCTCATCCCATGAAATCCAGTTGCAAAACCTCACCAAAGTCACTTTTTCTGTGGCATTTAATTGAAGAGCTAAGTACACAATCACTACGTGCATTTTCATAAAGCTACTCCAGGGATGATGTGTGAAAAGAATCGATGTCTGCTTTCTGCAAGGTCATTACTGCTCATATAGAACACCAATAATGACACCACACCAGCTCATATCCTTACCAGCTTTGCAAATTGCTGCATTTTTGGTGAAGAAAAAAAAGAATTCCACGGCAAAGGCCATGTCTTTTTGAAACAGAGGATTTGAAGGTTGCTGATGTTTTGGTGGAGTAATTTTTTGCGGGATATTTAGTTTGTATGTGAATTGCATAAAAATAGACTCGTGTAAGTGAAATTTCTGTGCATTTTGAATTTTAGCTTTAGAAGAAAACAGCTGTAGTGAAACAGCTGTGTACTCTAAGAGTTTGTTTTGCTCCATGAAGATGTCTTTAGTGTCTGTGTGTGTGTGTTCTTTGTGTTTGGGCTGCTACATTCTTTATGGATGATGAGAGCACGCAGCCGAAGCCGAAACTTTATTGTGTGTACCCTTCCAAACACAGAATAAGAACCAGGCTTTGCCCAGAAAGATTATACTCTAAGTAGAGAAACAGGATGAAATCTTAAAGGCAGAATAATCTCATCCTAAAACAGCATAAAGAGGTAGAACTGATACAGAACTTAGTACAAAAGCATTAATTTGGTCAAATAGAAATGGTTCATTTTTTTAGTTCAATTTTTTTTAAAGTGAGGATTTTTTTTATTATTTTTTTTTTTACTGTCCCAGGCAACTCAGCAGTTTCCTCCCACTTAAGCCAAGCTGCAGTAGCAAAGCATTCCTTGCTTCAGTCGCCTGACCTGAGCAGCTCAGTCTCTTGGGTAGGCTCATTCCATCCCTATCCCTACTGACAGCATTGGGCACTTTAAAAAAAAGAGTAGTTGAATCGGTTTATTTTTAAAATAATGCGGCTAATACTTCCATAACAATCTGGAGAACTCAATAAGAAACCAATGTGCAGTACTCCCCTCAAATCCACACTGTCCACAAACTAGATTAATGCCTTAACCTTCTGTGTAGGAAAAGGGAAAAGGGAATGAAAATGCATTTTCTGTCTGTCCTGCTGAACTTTGGACTCTCACTGGGTCCGATTCTTCCCAGTCTGGGTCCTCTTAGTTCTCTCTCTAGGTTACACTCATCACCATTTGTAGGCATATAGGTGTTGGACAAAACGTAATGCAGTGCCACGTGTTGCACCAAAACTCGGACGAGCAAACACTGCCTGGGTGTAGAGAATCTTCTGCAGTTCAGTCCCCCGTCATGCTCCCTGGGACCCGTGCCCGTGGTGGAACATCCTTCTCCCACATCATCCCCGTGTCTGCACGTCAGAAACGCCAGTTACGGAGCGTCTGTGACTGGAGTTCACTGGGACCGTCTCACCCGTATCGCACTGGCCGCAAAAAGGCACCGTCCACACGTCGGGTCCCTACGATGCAGGTGACAGTGAGGCCATTAACGCGCGAGGCTCTGGCTCTCCTCAGCCATTATCTCAGCCTTGGCCTTACGGGCCCATCCTTCACTACCTGGCAGCTGTATCCGCTCGTCCGCTCTTCCTCACGACTATCCATATTCTCTGATTAAGATAAAATTTTGTGGACAAAAGCGGCAAAGCAGTATCTCACATGCTGTTTATTGTTACGGGGATATTTAATAGCTTTTAAATTCATTTAAGAAAATGGGAGCGGTGAGTCACATGTAATTATTCCCAGATAGATCATTAATTACTCGATAAAGTTTCTACATAATGCTGCCTTTTGCTTTTTTGCCATAATGATGGGTTATTTCTCATTTATCTCAGTTTGCTTGTCAGTTATTCCAGTTCCCTTTCATCCCCTATCTGTGCTATGTATGTAAATATTACAGATGNTCTGAGAAATTAAAACCATATGGCAACATCTGGGAAAAAAAAAAAAAAAAAAAAAAAAAAAAAAAAAGCCCTTACTTTATTGGATTATAGGAGAGTTTCTGGGAAACTCATTTGATTATTGTGTTAGGGCGGCATCGTTTGCACCAACACACGTACGGCTGGTTCGGTACCTAAACGGTAACGGCATTTTTCAGAGGTTTGTAATTCAGCTTTAGAAAGTGGAGTTTGTTTGAGAATGCCAAACAAAGACACCGATATAAAAATCACATTTGAAACTAAAACTGCCTTTAAAAAGCATATTCACATGGTTACACTGGGCTTTTCTTCGTTTAATCACAACTTTAGGGGAAGTCCTCAGAATTACAAACACGCATTAAAAAGAAGGAGCGAGGTTGCAGGTGCACTGAGCTCTATGTTCTTTAAGAATACTCAGTATATAGACTCTAGCAAATCAAGGAGATAGATGTGCCAACTTAAATGGACATCTAGATCGGTATCTTCTCCTCCTTTGTCTCTTTTGAGCCTCAACCTTAAGCGTTCAAAAAGAAGGAGAAACACGAGAGGCTGAAACTCAAGGAAAAGTCACTGGTTCTCCCTTATTTTCACCAGTTTGTTAATTTTCCTGTTGAGCTGACTGGGATATCTCACGGTGATGTGGTGTTGCTTCATCTATCCCCTGCTCGAGCTTCAAACGTTCCTCCCGGTGTAAGTCAGAGAGTAACAACAGCAGGGAGAAGGTGCACGGCAGGACCTCTGTCCCAGAGTGACATCTGATTACAGGTACCCCCTGCCCGTGCTGCTTGTGGAATATCTGTGCTGACGTCCAAACGCGCACACAAGTAGGTGGGTACGTTTTATACAAAATAAAACCAGCGTCAGGCGGTCAGTGTTGACAATTTGATGGCTCTTTGTCACCAGCGCCTAGCGTCGTAGGCCCAGCACTCTGATACACCCTGACGGTTTAGGTGTCTGACCAGGCACAGCTTCCCAGCAACACCTATAGAAAACCTGAACCAAAATAGGGATAACTTGCTCAGTAGCAGCTGCTGAACTCTGGGAATAAATTTATCCTCCTCCATAAACAATTGGACATTTATGAGCGCAGGCTGCGTTCGCTCTCCGATACACCCGGTGCTGTTGGGAGGTTATTACGAAGTTATTATTACCCTGCCAACTAAAACACATCTAACTGTAATGGTTTAGATTAGCTTTGCTGTTCCACATTATACTCTTTATTTCTCTGTAAATAAACAAAACTCGAAGAACTGCCACAGGGAAGTGGAAAGAGCTGAACTCAAACATCTTTACTGTGTTTGAGTCCTGACTGTTCCCAGTGTCCCAGGGATTGGCAGTTGATCGTTACAGCCATACCATCAGGGGGATGTTGATGGTTTAGGAATCATTTCAGGGCGTCTTTCTTCCAAAGAGACAGGAAGGATCACCCGCCATCGTGTGAACCGATAACACGACGTCATGTCTGTTGCAGCAGCGCCCTCCGTCTGCTGCCAGTTCCTCCACCGTTAGCTGAGTGGGATGTACCTCAGTAGCAAGTCTTAAAACTGGCCGCAAAAGCTAAACAAAGCTTCCCAAAGTTAAACATTTGAAAAGATGTCACCGATAACCAAGCTCAACTGTCCATCCAAGCTTCAGGCGGCTTGGGACTGAACTACAAGTCCAGGTAGAGACGGCTCGGTGTTACAATCAGAGAGATTAAATAATGCACACGATTACAGGCCTGGGGACTAGGCTCAGCTATTAATTCTTTACTCTCAGTTGTAGTACCTGTGCAGGCGTGGTTCAGATATAGCTCTCTGCTCCTCACTGGTTGTTTTCAATGCCTGAACTACCGAGTAGGTGCCACGATACTGTGGGGCTAACAACAAAATTAAAATTTGGCAAGTATTTTGACCAAGATAAAGATTCGGATAATACAAAGTCCGTTCCTCCTGCAGCACGGGTGTATGGCATAACTGGTTTATTTCTCTAGCCCATATCAAGGGAATACAGGATCAACCTCAGGTAATGAACCTACGAATACTTGTTTGTGTCAACAACGTTCAAAACCTGAGGGCCATAGACACTGAAGTGGGAATTAGTTCAGGTCACCAACCGAATCCTAAATTTATATTCTAGCCTCGGGAGTTAATGCAAATGTACCTCACTAGGCTGTCAGAGATTAAGGCACATTTCATATTTTCTGGACAAGATAATATTCTTTTGGAAAATAATGAAACCAGCATCTGTCTCAGCAGGGTCTGATGCAGTAAGATGCCAGCACTGGGAAGCGGTCTGCGTAGGCTGCGGCACTGATGATGTTAACCCTGCCCTACACAAATTACATTGGTATCAGCCACAGAGATAATCCCTGGTGTAGTGTAGTGTGGTCATAAAATAAACTAAGGGGAAATGTTTGAATTTCTAGTCTCTTTGAAACTTTCTTCAGGTCCTCCTGGGACACGTGTGCTCCCCAGAGCCTGATGTGAAGGCGTTTGAAATCTACGGAAATCCTTCTGGGGACTTCCTGCAGCTTTGGACTCGGCTTCTAAGGCTGTGGGTGTAGAACTGTGCTTCTGCTCCCTGGATCAGTGTCATCAGCTTTCCTTGCCCTTTAAAAACAAGTTCTGTTTTCAGAGAAACGCGGCACGGTCGGAGACGGCCAGAAACAGAACAAACGTCTTCCCTCATTACTTCAGTACAACTTGGAAACCTGTTGCTTGGGAGCAGTAGGCTAATACTTTGGGGTTTAGCATCTTGGCTGTGTTTTAAGGCTCCTGATTGCTGTAGGATTGGAATGACATTCCCCAGATCCTGATCCAGGCCCGCTCAGCCCCTTCCCCCAGGACAGTGACGCTCAGTCAGCTGGAACAAATTTCACCAACCACTGACCTGGGATAAATCAAACCCCGAGATAAAACATCTTTTGCGGTTCCCAATCCGCAATCAATCTGTGGATTTAATACTGTTATATTTAACATGTGAGATTTCATAGCCGATTAGCAGAACTCGCTTGTAAGAGGAGCAGAACTTTCCGAAATCGTATTTGTGGCAGTTTAGTAACAGCCCCTTGTGCACTAAATGATCCGTGGTCCCTCTCCACAGAAGTGTTTTATGTCTTCCATGTTAATGGCTGCAAAGCAGCTAGTAACAATTTTATACCAAATCTCTCTTTAAACATTCTAAATATGCTATATTTTTTAAAAATATACTTTGGAAATAGAGTCCAAACGTTTTATTGGAGTGATATGTCTGTCAGTTAAGGAAACAAGCTGATTTAGGGCTAATTCAGTACACACAAAAATTAATCTGAATACTTAAATCGATTTCAGCGAGACAAATCCTTCACTTTGCAGTCTGCTGTATTAGCATCCACGTTTTAGGACATAAAATACATTTTTAGATTACAGCTATTTAAAACATTTATATTGAAATATTTCAATGTTGACTTAAAATTCGAATTCTAGGGAGCTCGAGGTAACTGCCACTCTGCAAATTACAGTCACTTGCTCGGCATTATGGGTGTTTTGTACAATGGTGCCGTTATCCCAGGTCTGGTTTTCTGTGGACACCAGCTTGCCTCTGGAGCAGCAAAGGTGTGTGGAGTGGGAAGGTTGTTGGTGGGAGAGAATTCCCTGGGAACACTGGCGACTTCTCGAGCAGCCAGGTTAATATTTCTGCCATCTCCAGCTTTCCGTTCTACTCATTCGTCGTATTATCTTCGTACTGAAGATGTTTTGGATGGGATGGGATAAGGAGGACAGAAAATAAGCCTACAGCGATCAGTAGCAGCAGATTTTGAGGTGGATGTTTTCACTTTAAGAAGGAATTGCTCGTTTCCTTTATGGCAAAGCACTAACAGCTCGCATCAAGCAGCCCCCTCCTGATGGCGAGGACTCTTAATTGCATCTATTTGCATGGAGTTGAGCACACGGTGTGCAAGCTTTGATGGAGGTAAACAAGCAAGAGCTATAATCAAGTGGTGTACAAGTATAAATCAATTAATCAGTTCATAACTCTGATTTTGACCTTATGGTCTTTGGTTTAATAACGCTAAACTTTGAAATCAAGCCTTACACGTACGTCTGCATTTCTCCCCCTGGAGCAGGAGGCACGTGTGCTGTAACTTCAGAGCATTAAGGACCTTCCTGTTTATCTTTTAGCTCATTTCACAGCTTCCTGCCTTTACACCTCCAGATTCACCTTTGGTTTCTTTTTTTTTTTTTTTTTTTTTGCCCTTTCCATTCACTTAAGAAAAAATATCCGACAAAAAAAAAAGAAAAAAAGGGCCTTGAATGGTTTTACCCCATGCTGATTGCTTTTGCTTAATGGCCTGTTTTCTGAGCTTTAAAAACCCCACAACTTTGAACATAATAATGGCATTTGCTAGATGCTTGGGACTGGAGGAAAATTATAGGCCTGAGCCATTTGAATGTAGCCGCTTTTTCTTTTGATTCCTTTCAGGAAAAGAAGCAAGGGACTATATTTACCACTGTCAATAACATTTGATTTATTAGTTATTTTGTCATGGTATGTGGTGACTTAAATTTACATTCTGGTTTTAACCACGGGAGAGTTGTGACAGAAATTAGTTTTCCTTGTAATAATAGTGGCTGATGTGTTGGAAAACCTCCCTGTGTTGTATAACACTTTCTAAATAGCTGAATATTATCTGGTAAATATTTGTTAATTCGTTTATTTCTGGTTTTGTTTTTACTTCATTACTCATTCAGGACCGAGTTCATTGCTTGTTTCTCTCTCAATGCCTGGAGGAGGTGGTAGTAGGAAAGGAAAGAAAAGGTTACTTTATTTCGGGAACCTACATGAAGAGGTAGAGGTTATTTACACCTTAGTGCTGAAGATGAAAGTTTTTAGTTTGGGAATTTTCTTCAGTACCAAGCAAGCTGAGCTTAGCAAGAGTCCAAAGAGAGAAGAGCAAACAGGGGTTACAGCTGCTGGAGAGTCCTCTCGGATCTCCTGAGGAGATCCTGGGATTTAGGCTGGCTCGGAAGGAAGCGTTTCTTCTGTTGTAGAGGAGGATGCAGAGGGTGACCTGTTATTCATCTCTAGCCCTCAGGCTGCAGCCTCTACCACTAAATTAGACCTTTTAAAATGAATGAGTTCAATGTTAGGTACTGGTGGGTGGAAATGGGTGGGGGGATATTGGGCTTTTTAAATGTTTCAGTCTTGAAACTCATCCAAACCTCAGTAGTTACAAGCTACTAATAATGCTACAACATATGTATTTTTATTAGACTTGCTATTGAACACTGGTCTAATACCTTTGCTTTCCTTATTTATGATGAGATTGTTTCCAGCTACTGTTAATTTATTTTACACAGCCCATGATGTAATCGTTAAGCAGTTGTAATGAAGATTGAAGGTTTAATAATGCCAAGTGTTACAAATTTCTATTTAATCATTCCTAAATCGATTAGTTACTTTCACCCAAATGCCGTGCCATCGAAACAGAGAGAGCTAAAGACACAACCCGCTGCGGCCAGCGTTTGATAAATGTTATTTTGGTGCGGTGGTAATTGAGTTATTGAATTTACTCATCTTCCAAATGATGTTTGCATTGTCTCAGCCAGATGTGTTTAGGGCCAGGGGAAGGTCATTAGGAGCTTCAGACCGGGGGCATGTTTGGGTTAAAGTGATTTTGAACAGCCAGTGTTGAGGTTAGTCAATTAAAAGAAATAGCACAGAGAGATGCTACAGAAGGGCATGTTATAGGCTGGTCAGTAGGGAGGTCCCAAAGGCCTGTTTAAAATAGTCTAAAGATTCTGTAAGTAAATGTCTACTCGTAGCCCCAGGCTCTTTAGCCACTGACAAATTGCTGTGCAAGATGCCCTTCAAACAGGTTTCACCTGTAAACAAATTCCCCACCTTTATGGCCACATACAGGACAAGCCTATAAAGGCCAGGGTAAAACATGAAATGGTCATACCTTCCGTGTATAGAAACACACCCTTAAATGAACTTCCTCAAGGGAAGATTAGGGCTGCAGGTGAGGCAGAAAATGTTCCCAGGCTGCTCAGGGCCCAGCAGATTCTGGTGGCTCGTCCTTAGCGCGCGTGACTTGGCCGTGCCGAGCCCCGCGTAAAAATCGCCTCCACATTCAGGGGATTATTAGTTCGAGAGGATGAAGCTGTTTCAGAGACACAGTTCAATTGATAATCTATTTCTATCTACATCCTGGACACAGAGCTCTTCCAGGGAGTGCGTCATTTCTATTTAAGCCGACGCGCCCGTCACCGCGTCTCCGTGCTGATCGGCTGCCCCTGGAATGGGGGGGGGAGATTCCCCTCATAATCAGACAGCCCGTCTCCTGAGTGACCAAGTACCAGGTCCAGCAGAGTTCAAATACCCGACCCCTGACTGCTGTCTTGCATTTCAAATTAAAACCAAAAGGGGTTTGTCATTTTTCAGGTGTTTGTGAATAATTAGATGGCTGGAAACAGATAAGAGTAAGAAGGAGGAGAAGCAACCTTCCATGGTTCTGTGTTCCCGGACTAACTGCAAAGGTTTTCAGGGTCCCTGATGTGAGCGGAGTCAAAGGGAAGAGCAAAGTCTCTTTTGCAGTGAAAAATGAGCCCACTTCATTTTTAATACTTTGCTAGTTGCTGTACACGGAGACCGCTTTTTAGTTCCAAAGCACTGGAGAGAGGCGCGTGTTCCCTAAGATTGCTGTTGTGCAATTCTTTACAAACCCGTTATTTTATAAATACACTGGTTTGTATCTGATTTCTGTCCTCTAAACACTATTTAGATCAGAAGTAATAATTTCTAATCCTGTAAAATGCCCAGAGCTTAAATCAATAAACATTTGATGAATACGTAACCTGAAGCCATTGTGTTTGGCTGATAAATGATAATTGTGGGAGTGCCCGGCAGCTTTTGTGGTTAAACCTTTGCTTTTATACAATTAAATGACCGACTCCTTCCAACACTGGACACCCTCTTAATGATAATTGCCCAAGGAGTCGGAGAGCTTCCTGGGGACAAACAAAACAAAGACCTTTCTTGGTGCCGGTAAATGATCCGCTGGAAAGCCGGGGTGGTCGGGCTCTGTGCGCTGTTCCCTGGGGGCCTCGGGACCCTGTGCCCAGGTCCTGCGAAACTTTTTGGGTCGGGGCTCGCGTCGTGTCTGAACCGTGCCCTGCGGCTCTGCCGCCCCAGAGCCATCCTCTGCATCCTCTGCCATCCCACCGTGGCCGTTGCTGCCGTAACCTCTGCCCGGGGCTGTGACGGCTCTTGGGAGGACACGGAAACCAGGCCAGGACACATCTGTACCCATTGGTACCGCAGTGACAGTGGAATGCTCTGCGATCATTCATGGTCTATTTGTATCATTTTATGAGCTCTGAGCCCAGGAAAGGGGCTATATACGGTCCCTGTAATAATACACAGACCGTAGGATTGCCTCCCGGAGCACTGTGCGTTACCTGTGAACGGGTCTCAGTCATGGCTTAATACCAAAAAACCACCCCCCATCCCTCCGCTGTCCATTCCCTCCAGCTCTCCCTGGAGTTTTCTCATATCCAGCAAAGCCACCCCCAGGTATATGCCTACAGGCAGTTCCTTCCTCCCCAGCCCACCCTGCTCCAGAAGCTGCACCTCCAGTACATCAGACCCGACTCGAGTATCGCGCAGTTGCCGAAGGAGAGGGGTCGTTACGCGCAGAATGGCATTTTGTCCTGTACTTTGTAGCTGCTGAGTCATTTTCAGCCTCTGCAGTTGCTCTACCATATGCCAAATTTGTAAAATCCTGTTCACATTTTTTTTTCCCTCCCTTCACCAGAGAACAGCTCTTTAGGGGGCAAACGTGGAGCTGACAATTACACTGCTTCCCACTGTGAATAAACTGTAGGACATCTCCAGCCATCAGCCTTTACAGGGAGACTTAAGAAGTATCTTTAGCCTTTCTTCCCTGTGTTGATGAAGTTACAAAGTGAGGCAACGAGCAGTTTGACTATAAAATTAGAAATCAGCCAGGAAAAATGATCCTGTTTTCAAGTCCTGTGGTTCCTTTACGTTGACTCCTGCATCACTCGGGCAGAAAGGATGGGGAAAAAAAGCGGGAGAAAATGAAACGCTAATTATTTTTATCTTTAATGATCTCTGGCAAAATAAACAGAGCATTTAGAGCTTCTGGCATGTATGATACCGTGTGTATTTATTTCCCATATTATTCTAGCCACAGTGTCACCCAGGACGACATCTCACATGACAAGGAGCAATTAAAGGAAAATGTGTCCAGGCTATGGCCCTGCCAAACTGAATCATGACCCCTCTTTTGGCAGCCTCACGCATGAATCCCTCCCCTTGGGGAACACCAGGCAGCAGCTGATTTGCCAACTGACACGATACATACATTGTTTTGTGCATGTATGTCATGGGAGTGACATTAGGCACCCGTTGAAAACGGCGTAATGCGCTATTTTGAACGTCGCTTAAATATTCAGAGATGAGCAGTAACGTCCAAGCAGAGAGGCACTGTCTCTTTGTAGGGTATTCGCTTTGTTCCGTGTCAAAATTCACAGCCATTTGATTTTAAAAGACGTTGTACAATATATACAGATGTAAGTGTATTAAATTACCTAGTTTGAATATAAACAGCTGCGGAAATGGTAGCTGAGAGCACCTGGGGAGTTGTATACTACAGACAGAGGATTTTCTCTCCGATTTATTCAATTAAAGTGTGAAATGTGTCTAAAAGAGTTATTTGAAGGGCTTTTGTTCTCCTGCACAATTTCTGCCTCCCACTCCCTTCTTTCTTTTGTACTCAAGTCCCAGAACACAGCTCAGAAAGGCAATAATGAAGTAAGTATCTGGGAAGGACACGCGGCTACACGGCAAAGCCAGCTTAGCAACATCGCTTCCAGTATTTCTGGTTCATGGAGGAGATTTGAATAACTGTCCTGTCTATTTACCATAAAGCTATCCATTAGAATTCTACTCGTTCCTAGTGCCTCCACAGCAAATATTTTCTTTATTTCCAGTAAAGATATCTCACTAGCTAAAGGAGCATTGCAATGACTTATGGACCAAAGCACAATAGACACAGTGCGACGCTTTATACAGAATCACATCTAATCTATGGAAATGTCTATTTAATTCATTGAGATGTAGCTACAGCTCAGCTTGTTCCAACTGCCTGAGCAGCTTGGCAATAGCGTTTACACAACGCATGAACTGGGGGTTTGCTGCCTCAACGTGCACGTTTACTAGTATTTTAGGCACTGGAGTATGGGAACTGGCCTCCAACTAGTGCTTCAGAGGGCTGCAGGTCCTAAGTCCTGCATCCTATCTGCTGGGTATGGGGGAGGTTGGAAGGCATCGTGGATGATCTACATTTCCACAAATTAATCCTGCCCTTAGAGAGTAGCAGTGAAGTTGCTGACTAGACTTTTACTCTGGAGAAAACACAGAACGTCGCATTAACTTGCGAAAGTCACTCACAAGGCGCAGAAAGAAAGGCAAGGGAACAAAACCTCTAGATTTCCATCTCGAGAACATAGCTCAGTTGATGCTGCAGGTCCTTTTTTTTTTCTGCAGACCAACTATACAAGCCTTTGCTTCCCCATCAGTAGTCGCAAAAAAATGAAGATAAACACTTTCTGCACAGCCAGTTTCCATGAGAAAATCCAGAGCATCTCTACCTCAGCATAAATCTGAAATCTAAATAATCTCCAAAAGGCTGACGGTTACTCTACAAAAGGTGCATCTAAGAGATGCCTCAAGTGCCTGTACAGAGGGAAGGATCTTGCGCTAACCAGGTGTGTTTTCCTCACATATTACCACCCGTTTCAAATACTACGCTAAGAGGAACTTCAGATTTCTTGGCAAGAGAAAGCAGCTTTTGTTAATCCCAGTTGTCCGACCCAGGCTGTGTATCCACGAACCACTGAAAAAGGAAAAGACCAAAACCTCTGGCAAAGTTGGAGTTGCTGCTCCAGGAGCAGTCGTAGCTCATGCTGTCATCCGAAAGCTCACCACACATATAATGCTGGTAAGGGATAAATAATGTATACGAACTAAGATTTTGGGGATCCCATCCTCAGTCCTTCATTTCTTATACATTTCTCATGACAAGTCCCATCATTAAATACAGATTCAGGTTTTGAAAATGCAATTGTGAACTATTTCACACAAGAGAGGAACCGTAAGATGTTCTCAAATCTGTAATAATTGGTCATTAGAGTCATTAAAGTCCAATATAATTCCCTTAACATAATCCACCCATTTTTAAATGAAATTTAGTTGCTATTCATCAGTAAGAAAGATTCAGTAATTAGCTGGGATCATCCTATGAACGTGGAAACTTCTACTGGTGATTAAGTGTAGTATTTACCATTGAGTACTTCAGTGCTCAGAAGTATCACTAACATTTGGAAAATTTTGCAATTGTTCCAGAATAACCTTTTATCCAGCTAATACAGTCTGCGTCTGTGTGGTCACGGCGTGAGACAACAGCGATTTTACCAGCATCTGAATATCCAAAGTGAAGTCAGAAGCAACTGACAGCTGTGAGGAGGTAGAACGTGAGCCAGGTACTATATTCGTGAGACCCACCCTCTGTACAATTTCCAGAAAATTAGTTCAGAGTTGTAAGACTTGATGGAAAGGGTAGGAATGTTCCTGCTTTTCAGCAGAAGTTCATTTCTGCAGTGGCTGGTGCTACAGATCAGGACTTCCCAGGATAAACTTCTCGCGCAAAGTTGAACCATTTTTCAGAGCCAACATGTAATTCAGAGACTTTTAGTAGAAGCAGTAGTTCAATTTATCATCTCGGAGTGCCAACATTTTTAATAAAATTAACAAATAGGCACCTCATGGCAAGCAGGGTGAAATTACTTTTTTTTGTAATTAGACTTCAGACAATGTTATATTATGTAGTTAAGGGGAAGGAACTTTGCCTCAAATTTCAAAGTGGTGAATCTCGGTTTAATTCTGCTAATGGCACTTAACACAGATGGCTAAAAAGAGTAATTATCTTCTTTAGCTTTCTGCCACCTGCCACAAATGAACTGTTTTCTTTAATTGCTCAGAATTACTCTTAATCACACAAAACAGATACTTAGATCCTAGTCACATATTGCAACTCAAGAGCAAGATTTTAACCCTAAGTGCGCGACTTAAGAAATTACCACCCTGACCGAGCGCACAATGCCGGCCGTGACAGCTGAAAAGATTAATCCTTTCTCTCCCAGTTAGGAGCAAAGTTTGCAGGCTCATCCTACAAGTTCTGTAGCCTGATCCAAGTAATTACCAGAGCAACCAAAAGGCTATATCCGCAGTAGCAGGAAAAAACTTCGTGCAGTTTCTGCCTGCTGATACGTTTTCTCCAACAAACGGTCATTTTTAAAACCCCCCGCAATCAGATAGATTATCTTAAAAACGACTTACTGGAGGCCTTAAAGATGTAACATTAACTGTACCTGACTGATGAGTCAAAGCTTTTTACATTCCTGGAGATATGTTAACAGAGATAATAATCCCATTTCCATTGGGGCATCATTCTGAATTAAATCAATGTTAGGCATTTAAAAATCCCAACATGCCACCCTTTGGAAGTTTCTGGCTACATTATATCCTGTAACAGCAATTTTTGCTCCCCACCGTTCAGAAGTGATGTGTTTGTTGGAAAAACAGTAAGTTTTTCCCTTTCTTCTTTATTCTGTTCTTGCTGTCTGAACTAAAAGCCAACAAATTCAGCTTCCGCAAAAGAACTCAAAGCCATCTCTTTAATTCTGCCACTGAACCACCACATCAGATTGAAAAGGCACTACTGCAAATCCTGAGTTTTACATGGATCTCTGTGCTTACGAGAAAGGAAAAATCACCAAACCTACCGTGAATGTTGCAGTTTAGCATCCTTTTGCCGTTACAGCTTTGTATTTTGAAATCCATGAGTGGCAGAGGGAAATGTTTTAGAAGTAGAGACCTGGAAAACAGCTTTAAAAAGCTTGTAGACTTTTACCAGCCTAAGGATAACCAGAGACCAAAAATATGACATTAGCACTGACTGACAAACATCACAGGAAAAGATTTCTGAACTTGATCTTTATGGAAATTAATTATCTATGGCAGGGATGTTGCCTACCAGGGCTTGGTGAGAGTTTCTGGTCTAGATGTTCCTTTAAGGAGTCTGAGCACCGCTTCTGAGGGAGCCTCAGCTGTGCAAAATCTCTGTGAGTAGGTGTGAGAAAGAAGGGGTCTGGCTGCATCATTGCCCCTGTGTGTTTATGCCCACAGCAGGGAAAGACAGTCCAATAATAGTATTTACCTTTGTTACTTGGTAAATAACAACCTGTTATTGGACAATTATAGTAAAGGTCAGGATCCACTTTTTTGTTTTTCTTTTTTCCATTTACAAACCGTGCTTACTCTGTCTGTAGCTTCAGTTCAAAAATGCTTCTCATAAAGTAATGTCGTGCAGCAAACACATGAATGTATCAGAGCTTATGGCACTGACTTAATTTCATGGGAAAAGATAAGAATTTTTCCGTGGCGCTTGCTCAGGTATCCTTATTACCATCCGGCTCCAGCTTTCATATGAGTTTGTTGTAATAATAATAATAATAATAATCATAAGGATTCATAAAATGTGGCTATTTTCATATAAATATTGTCCAAGTGACAATAGATTTTTATAATGGGCTCCGGCGGCGGCCAGCGAAGACTCTGCCGGTGCGGTGTTGCTGGGAGTGCTCAGTGCTGCAGGAAATGAAAACAACTTCGGAAGGAGGAAAGATTAAATACTATCAATCCATCGCTGTATGATAAGTAACGGGCTTTCAGACTTTTAATGGACTAAATAGTGTAATGTGTTTGGTTTGGTAACCACAGAGTTTAATCAAGTATTTCTAAATTTTTAAACAGGAAATGGCCTTTTCTCCAAAGGATACACACATTTGCAGTGCATAAATCAGATCCTGAGTCCCAGGATCCTGATCTCACGGGCTTTACCGTGCAATTAACTTTCACTCTTTTTCTAAAGCAACTCCCGCTCATTCTGGTAGTGCAACGTGACTTGACGAGTTGTCGCTGTTATTTTTTCCAACGTTTTGCTCCACCCAAGTTCTTGCCTCAATGCTGTTCCTCTAAACCATTTTTTAGCCACATTCCCCATCGCGGGGTGAGCTTCAGGTCACGGGGAGCTCCCCGAGCAGCCCGACGATGGCACAGCCACGGCTCCCAGACCTCCTGGGCGCTGTGGCCTGGCAGACAGACCAGCACCGTCTCAGCCAGCACCGAACGGTCTCCTCTTGTCTCACGTCTCATTTCTAAGCCTTTCCCAAAGTAGAGCTGCCCAGGGTTTCAGCCCAGCCGGCACCGTTCTGCGCCCCGCCGGCCCGCACTGGTATCCCCGGCCACGGCCACTGGGGAGGGGAAGGGGAAGGCTGATGTTGAGAGTCCCGAGCACAGCACGGGGTTTATTTAACGCCATACGAATGTCAGATTTTAGACAGGACAGCGTGTAGCTCTGACAGCTGTCTTTTAAATTATGCAGAAGAACAAGCTGAGGACAAATAAAACCGAGCGGTGGCTTGTTAAAGCAATCTACCCGATGCAGCAACGTTTATTCCTTCCTTCAGAAAACCCATCGTGTCGTTTTGCAATAAAACCGGGTACAATTTTCAGTGAGTGTATTTTCTGACGTGCTTGCCAGACAGCACGATAGAAATCCATATTACCAACCTAAAATATGCACACACACTCACACCACCCCCCAATCTCTCTTCTGAGATGACTGATAACTTAGCCTTTGCCAAAATGAGATGGAATATTTACAAAATATGTGTAGTTAATATACCCACTCACGGAGTACTTTTGAAAAATCTGATTCATAAATTATACATAAAGTTAGCAACTCTAGATGCCTGCATCGGCCGGATATTAGGATGACGAAGACGGCAATTTTTCCAAAATGTGGGGGGCGCGTTAAAACACTGCTGAATGACAAGCAGAATTGGGAGCTTTCAGCAGAGCTTATTCAGAGACACTTCTGGAAGCTACAAAGAGGAGTGCTGAGAATCCATTCTCTCCAAAGAATCAGACGCCTCCGAGAGTAATCCGCGTACAAATCCCCTGGTTTACGAGCGGGGGATCCCCACAGACTGTTGGCCCTGCTCCCTCCTGCACAACAAATATTTTAATATTAAAGCTTGAATTTAGGAAAGTCTTGTCATTCCAAGGTGAGTTTTCTTCCCCCTTTCTAATTGAAACCAAAATTGGATTAATGTTGCAGTTAAGGAAGAAAGCGTGAGTGCAGGGAGAGAAAATGTTTGAAATACTTTCTAGTAAACTGAAACTCAGTGGAAAATGTTTGAAATACGAATGCTCCTATGTAAGTTTTCTGAAACCTGCATTAATGAGGGGAGACCTACCCTCCTTACATACAGACAGGGGAGGGTTCATACCTATACCTGTGACACCGTTTGCAAAAATACTGGGAAATCCTAAAAAAAGGTGAAGTTGTCCTTTCTTTTAAAAGTAAATTTCTTTTCAAGTAGATTTCAAGTAGAGGGTGTTCTCCTTGAACACTCTCAGATAAAGAATCGCTACAAAACTGCAAGTGACCAAGATGCTGCGCTACGAAAATGCTTGACAGAGATGCAAAATAAGCCAACAAACTACTGGAGAAAAAGCAATCTAGCTCTGGATACAGCATTGCTGGGATCCCAGATTCTTGCTTCCTCATGATATCCCAGTGTGCACAGCTAGCTTCACGCAGGCAGCTTTTACAATCAAAATTATAAACTGCTTGAATAGATTTAACACAAGTGATGGCAGGGAAACAGATACACATTAATAGTCTCCCAAAATCTTGAGAGTTTTATGATTTTTTTTTTTAACAAATGGGAAAAGCATTAAAAAACTGTATCCATGAGCGAAAGTATTTGAGCGAATAAAACTGTATTTTCAATTGTAACCTTCTTTTAGAGCTTATTTTTTCTTTTTCACTGGCATTTGTTTTCTATTCATTTGCTTCCTTAGTACTGTCTTCAGTGGTATCATGCCACCATGACCAAAGTGACAGACTTTTGTCTCTGCTGGATTAATCAGTGTGTTCTTTGATCCATAACATATGCTGCTAGTAGACATTTAGAGTCAACATATTCAAGATTTGTGGTCTGGCAGTTCAGTGTCTGATGTTAACCTGGCTGATAGACAGTTTAAAGTATTTAATGATTTTTTTTTTATTATTTTATTTGAGCTGGTCTTTCATCCATAATAGAGCTTAAACAATGGAATATGGGATGTTAAATATTTGGGTTGATATCTTTGCTCAGAGATTAATTTTTTTCTGAGGGAGGAAGCACTGAGAGGCTGCCCAGACGTTTAAACACCGGATCTCCACAGGCACTGCATGTCCGTTTTTATGCACATCTTGGTCACAGGGTTTGTGTGTTGATGGTCAGGGAAGCCTGTCCTCACCAGAGTGAACGTGAGCTCCACACCACCACTTCTGAGGCCTCGGTGGCTTGCCGGGGACCTTGCTATGCTGACACTGCTGCAAGGACAGGGCCGAGTGCTGGGAAAGCCCCAGGGGCAGTTAGATACCCAAAAGTGACCTGCTGTGACTTAGGCTTGAGAGGACTTTGTGGTGAGAACCCAAAGCCAGTCTGCTGGGATGGTCCTGCCAGCTGGTGGGGGATGCAGGAGAGCTGGGGTGGCCACAGCATCAGGAGGAGCTGGGATCCTTCTTTCCCAGGGAGTCCCACTCCTGGCCCTGCCTGAACCCAGGGGACAAAGATCTCCACAGGGATGTGAAAGTGGGTGGTCAACACCAGGCTTTCTTTTCTCCAAGTGCTGTGTGAAATGGTTAAAAGGGTAGCTCAAAGGAAACTGATAAAGGGCAGGGTGAAGAACAGAACTTGGGTGGTAACCAGCAATAGTTTCCCTCCAGTATATCAATTAAAGAAAGGATATCAATTAATGAGATTCCAACTATTTAATTATTCTTTCATTGAGAGGTATAGCACATGATTTATGGCTGGGCTGCTCCTTTACTGATCGTACTGCTATAAAGTGCTGCATAATATATTGCTTTCTACTGTCTCGTGCCCAGAAAGAAACAGCAAATATAAAATGGAATTAACTGCCCTCAAAATAGTCTGGGCTGGAAATTACTTATACAAGGCTGGTGTCAAACCTCTCTGACTTCAGAGGGTGCTGAATTATCTCCTCATCCCCATCTTCTATGGCACATCTCTGTCTGTGGCAGACCTGTCCAGGGCCCCAAAATAGTCTGTGTAATACGGAGGAGAGACAATTTTTTATGTTTTTTTTTAAGCGTTGTCCTGCCATGAAGAATTAAAGAGAAAATGAATGGAGAAGCCAAATGTCAGCTGCTCTCTGAGACTTCAAGGTTCAGGAAACCCTGCTTAGTGGGAGTGGGAGAAGACTGGCAGGCTGAAATGTAAGGGAATAATTATATTATAAGAAGATTATGGGAGATTATTTTTCTTGCGGGCCCCAGATTTAAGTAAAAACAATCCTGCACTGCATCCTACAAGGCAAAATTAATTCAGCCATTCCTCTAAACGACAGGGTTTTATTAACTACGCATTCATTTGGGGCACGCAAAATTAAAAATGGGCTCATATTCCAAAACGTTACGTGCATCTTTCTTCCGTTTGACGACGCGGAGCTCAACGTGATTAACAATGTGGTGGTTCGTAGCAAGAAGAAAAATAATAAGCAAGAAGAGAAGCCAAAACCAGACCCAGTATTAAAACCTCCTTCTCCAGTCCTCAGACCAGAACCTACTGTGGAGAAGAAAGATCAAGTTGGCCAGACGACTGAGGCCACCTCAGTGGAAACCCCACCAGAACTTCCTCTTGCTCCATCACCAAGCCCGGCAGCTCCCGTCACAGTCGTTCCTCCTCCTGCTGCTGTTGCTGTGGTTGCCGTTTCTAGTAAACCCACGTTGGCAGTTGACTCGGAGGAGAAACATGAACTCGCTTCCCCAAAAGAGGAGGCAATGCCTGTATCAAATACCGCGTCCTGCACGGACACTTCGGACCCTTCACCGGCAGAAGAGGCCGATGCCGAGGTGACCTCAGCCATGCCAGAGGAGAGAGCCCAGGAAGATCATCACTGTGTGTGTGACGGAGGATGTCCACCTGAAGAAGGCGGAGAATGCCTGGAAGCCGAGCCTGAAGAGGGAGAACCAAGCTGAGGACCTGGAAACTGTCAAAACTCAGGAGCTGTTCCACAAGGTACAAAGCATCTTGAACAAGCTGACACCTCAGATGTTCAACCAGCTCAAGAAGCAAGTGACAGACCTGATGGTAGATATAGAGGAGAGGCTGAAAGGAGTCATTGACCTGGTCTTCGAGAAGGCTATCAATGAACCCAGCTCAACATGAGCCGCCAGTGCACACTTGCAGCCTAGAAAGCCAACCCTGTCCTGGGCTGTATCAAGAGGAGCATGGCCAGCAGGGCAAGGGAGGAGATTCTCTCTCTCTACTCCACTCTGGTGAGAGCCCACCTGGAGCACTGCCTCCAGTTCTGGAGCCCCTATTCCAAGAAAGATCTGGATGTGCTGGAACATGTCCAGAGAAGGGCCACAACGATGATCCGAGGGCTGGAGCACCTCTTCTGTGAAGACAGGCTGAGAGAGTTGGGGTTGTTCAGTCTGGGGAAGAGAAGGCTGCAAGGAGACCTTCTGGTGGCCTTCCAGGATCTGAAGGGGGCCTACAGGAAAGCTGGGGAGGGACTTTTGAGGATGTCAGGTAGTGACAGGACAAGGGGGAATGGACCCCAACTAGAGGAGGGTAGTTTGCCCCATCCCTGGAAGTTTTGAAGGCCAGGTTGGATGGGGCTCTGGGCAAGCTGCTCTAGTGGGAGGTGTCTCTGCCCATGGCAGGGGAGTTGGAACTCAATGTCTTCCAGGTCCCTTCCAACCCTGATGATTCTATGATTCTATTCTAATTGTTTTTTCAATATACAGTCCCCATAATAATTCAGAAATCAATATGCATCCTCGGAGAGTTTCCCCCGGCAGCAGCCGGTGGGAAGCAGGGTGGCCTCCCTCCATTTCCTTATGAATGTGAAGCTCTTGCTGCCCCGGCTTTTTTTTTTTTTTTTTTTTATGTTTAACCACTGGGACTGGAATCATAGCTTCTAGTGTCTAGTATGAATATTAATAAGATACTGGGCCATGGAGTTCCTTGCTGATTTTGACAGTTTAAAGGATCAGTTAGTTAATTAGAAGATGACATGGCACATCGCATCCCTTGGCTCCGTCCTGCCTTCTGTCTCCTCTTTTCATTTGCTTTTTTGACATGTTAGATTACATCATTACTTGTAGTTTCACTTGTTAGCCACACCATGAAATGAGAATATTTTAAGCTGTAATTATTGTGATTTCTCTCCTCTGCTAAGAATATGAAACTCAAAGAAAGCACACAGAAACTTGAATTCCAAAGCCAGGAATACAGGCTCGGTACTTTAGAACCTTCTAACTTCAGCCAATAAACAGCAAAACATTTTAAGCAGCACAGAAAATGGTGTTGATCATCATATTGACAACCAGTCTAGTATTTTAACCAGGTGCCCCCATCGTCCGTGCTTTATTTGTGACTTATTTAATGCTTTCGTAGGTGCATTTCTCAGAACTCGAGTCTCTCCCCCCGAGCCATGAACTGATAGTGCCTCTAGACACGTACACGCAATCCAGCACTTGCACTGCCTTCTACTATCCTAAAAAAAGTATGAGTTTTCTATCATCACCAGAGCAGCCAAAAATAATGAGGGGAAACACCAAAGGGTAGCGAAGATGGACAGGGGATAGCAAATTGCATGGAAATGTTCTATCATTCCTCAGCTACACTCAACACCCCAAAATAGAGGAGCCACAACTCAAAATATAAAAATAAAAAAACGCACCTGCAAAGCTGCAGTCATGCCATAAATCATGAAAACTGTCAGGTTTTGTCCCGCTGCACTGAGCCATCAGGACATGTAATGAGGCTTTGGGAGAACCACAACCACTTCTTTTGTGTAGTACTAGAAAACCTCATTAATTAAAATTTGTCTTCTAACTTACTTTCTGTCTGTAAAATATCAAGGATATCACTCTGTTTCTTCAGAGAAACACATGTGGGTCTTAATTTCTCAGTGGGGTTGCCTGTCTGCCAACAGCAGAGCCTGCAGGAAAACTGGAATGCAGTTTGTGCACTCTGGAAATCCTGCACATCTGGGGCAGATTTGGCAAGGACAGGATTAGTGGGTGAATGTGTCTTCCAATAGGTATGATCATTTTGGGGTTATTGTTGGTATTCCTCACTGGGGCTGACTGCCTGTGTATTTCCACAGTTCTTGTAATCCAATGTTTGTATTTGTGTGTTCATTTCAATAGCAGTTAATCAATACTGGCTATCAGCACGTGGGGTTTTGACAGAAGAAATTGCCGAGGAAGTGTAACTAGATAATAACCCTGCAGTTGGCCAATACAATAACCAATGCAGATAATTTGCTTTTTTCATTAAGGTAAACAGGTAACCTCCCATTGATTCACAGGGCTTCACAGAACTACAATAACAGGTGGAAATCACTGCCATTGCCACTAAGGTCGAGCGAGGGGATGTTACCCATAGAAGGCACAAAGCTGGGAGCTCTGTGCCCTCCGACAGTGGACTTTACTCCCTGAACAGACTTATTTAAAAGGAACCAAGTTAGGCATGAAAAGTGCCCTTGAATCAGAGAAGGAATTAATGCCTTTGAGTGTCTTTTATCAAATCAATGTTAATACAATAGTATTGATTTCATAATGAAACAAGAAATGAAGCAGCATCGCCGCCGTTTCATAGGCCGGTGAGATTATATTGTAAAGAGGATAAATGGAAACCAAACACGACGCTCTGTCCGTGGGGTATTCCCTACACTAGACAACAGGGCACCGTGCACTGGAGCAGTCTGCAGGACCTCAGCCACCTTCTCTATCCTTCCAGAGTTTCACTATCATGTCTCCGTTGGTGCTGGGAGCACACAGGTGACGTTTGCAGCCCAGGCACAGCCTGTCTCTGGGGCTGCAAACCAGGCAGGGTGCCCCTCTGCCTCTGTCACTCTTGTCCCCCCGTACGTCTAGTCTATTTTGACAGTGTTTTCGCAGAAGTAGAGGCAACGGCTGCTTCACAAACCCAGAGGAGCCCTGCGGTCCCTGCTGGCCCCTCCCTGCCCACAGTGGAATTAATCACACAGACCAGTGCTGGAGCTAATGCCGGCCTCCTTCAGTGGAAATGCAGCTTTCCTGATTTCAAAGACAGAAATGAACACTTACATTGCCCACGCTCCTAAAAGACTTCAGTCCTGTTTTGTTCAAGGTCTCCTCATCTTCCCGGTCTTTTCTGCGCTGGAGCTCTAGCTGAGAATAAGCCTTCGGACTCCTCACTGTCCACCTGAACCTAGGAGCGAGCACAAAAGCAAACACATAAGCAACCTCCTTCACTTTGACTGCCATTTACCATTAACTCTTAATATTCCCACATATCCTTTTCATCAGATGGTTAATAGGAAACCTAACGAGCCGTAGACGACATTCCTGTTTCGCTCTGTTTCAAATTAAGAGGGAAGCAGTAAAAAGTAAGTAATGAAAGTTAAAAATCTTTTCAAATGGAAATGGCTTCAAATTCACACTGTGAATACAGCAGCTAAAATACAAAAGTAAGTGAAGCCCGTGATCCTTAGCAGGGCTTGGCAGTTCCTGGCCCTGGATTATTAAGCATTATTCAGCTGACCCTAAGGGGAGTTCATCTGGAGACGTTAAGGTCAAAGAGTAGAAGACATTTGGACACAGTCAAATGGATTTTACACCTTTGTGTCTTTCTGACATTACTGTTTTGCTTCAGCAAACTGACTAATATCAGATATATCCTACCGGGTACCTTTCTAAATCACTGCAATTTTCTTTGTCCCTGGGCTACAGTTTTATGATCAGGATCCACAGCTATCGCCGGCCATGATATACTATTTTACTCGCTCGTTTGTATTAGAATGAACTTTATTAGCTTTTGGGCACGTGTCTATCAGTTTTAAAGATTTAGGTATTATGTCGATAGCTTTTATGCAGCGTTCCGAGTACAGTGAATCACTTTTGCTTGCTCTGAGATGATTAAAAGTCTATTATCACTTTTACAGAAAACATTTTTATTTTAAAATGAACCATCACTCACAGCACTCTGTGCTTACCAGTCCTATCCCTCTATATTTCACAGCAAAATCGAAACGGGGACAGATGCTCTGTAATTTTAGATTTGAGAGCACATGAACCTCATAAACAGAAGCATGTAACTAACATTTGACTCCATGCTCCTGTGCTTTCGTTACCCACTTTCCTCCTTTAAATATTCTTTGTGTTTTATATTCTTGTAACTACTAACAATAACCACAGCACTTAGACCGTGTAAAAACTGACAGTTTGTGCAAGCTTAAATTTGTCATTCCTCTGAAATAGAAACTATCTAGTTAAATAACCTGTAAAAAATTACAGAAAGGAGCTTGGCTTGTTCCAGTATCAATACCAGGAAATCAAAGATGCTTTTTGCGAGGAAGCGGAGGTTTTAGCGAGCGCGGAAGAAGCTTTTAGAGCACAAATCCAGCCTATAATCAGATTTTCTCATTTCCTTGCTGGTCTTCCGTACTTTTGGTTTTGTGGCTGAGCACATTGTGTCCTGAAGGGGAAAATGGATGAGGATGGTGCGTGGGGGATTTTTGCTGAAGAACAACTGGTTTCGGTGTGATCTGTCTCCAGGTCCCCCACTTGGGCATTGCTAGGCTTGCGGTATCGCAGCTGGTGATTTTGGAGCTGGTTTATGATTAGGTGAAAGAGCACTCTCTTTTTGATTAGTTCATTCTCTGTCCTTGGTAGCTAAAACCCTGTTTCTCCCACTTCCATCACGGTGTCATCACTGTAAATCCGCCGTGCGCATCCTCTGCCTCAGGGATCGCCTTTTGTCTTAATCTTTGACCAAGACCTCTCGGCACTGCTGTAATAAACACCCAGAGAGCAGCCCACGGTAGGAGGAGTTTCGTAGTCCATAGGTCAGCTCTCAGCATCCTAATTCTCCCCATCGGAAGGTTTCAGTGGCATATTAAACAGTTATTTAGCCTATTCTGACCTCATCATTTCTGCTTCACGAAAGACTGAATTAACACAATCACGTTCTGGTATCTCTTGGCCTTGCAGGCCGCACAGTGATGTTGCTCTACTCTTCCTATAACGTTACCGTCTTTCTCAAGTGGTGTAAATTAAAGAGCTATCAGACTCCTTAAAGAGCTTAGAGGACAGAACAGTTCCTTCAGTGGTTTAACAATAAGTATCGTTTCATTTAAGTCATTTCTGAGAATTGGAACTCTTTCAGAGATGCTAAGTGGAGCAAATAAGGATCTCAAGTCTTCAACATTAACTGATGGGAATAAAGCCAAAGTTCTACATTTGCTTTCACATCCTCTCTTGTGGTATGTTTTAGTTTAAATATTTTGGCTCCAGTCTTGAAGCTTCCAAGGCATAGGCAGATTGCTGTGCCCACGTGCAAAAAAATATATATATAAAGGCAGAATTGAGATCTTTTTGCTGTTATATTTAGAATGTGTATGTAGTTGTTGTGCCTGCACAACGCCATAGAAAATCCTGGTTTCCTTCCACGTATTCAACAAAGGATTTTTTAGAGGGGTATTTTTAAAGTAGATCCACACTAATTAATTGTATTATTAAGAATCCAACGCTTCACAGCTATTGGTGGATTGCAGTACGGAAAATCTGCAAACAAGCACAGGGAACCAGAACTCTGTCGGAACACATTCTCAGCGACGAGGCGCACCAGCTTTAACAGAGGTAACCCAGCAGCTAGAATTCAAAAGCACCCTAACACACTTTGAAAAATTCCAGATACTTACTTTAAAGCACAACTGTGTAGCGCAAACAGTTTTCTTTCGCGCCACTCCGTGTCATCGTAATCTGTAGTTTCCCGACTTCTGTTTATATAGCGCACCAGTGCGAGAATTATTTATAAAGTCACAGCTGTTCCCTTTCCTAGCCTTTGTTTCTCACAAGTCTTAAATATTTGTAAAACCAAGAAAAGTAATTAAAGTATTGATACATTAAGCAAACACTTCCCTAATCACGCTGCTTAAATAGGAATCATTTGTTTAAACAGACCTGGGTAAGTATACGCACAAAAATATCCCGTTAAATAGTCACCGCCTCCTCGGAAAGCCAACTTGCTTGAAAGAACCAAAACGAGCAATGCCAAAGCGTTACTAACATCGTGGGCAGCCCCTCAAACATTAGGAACTCCCAGAACCGAGGGCGACCGTTTGGTGTTTGCCCAGCTCGGTGAAGTCGCTCTGTGCCATCTGCTCCCCGCACAAAGGACAGGAGTTTATTCTTGCTGGTGGGAACTGCTGTCTAAGAGCCAACACTTGGCAGCCTGAGCCCTTACCCCTGAAGAGCTGGCAGAGAGTGCTTTTTAGCCTTTGAGTTCCCTAATAATGTTCCCCTCTGGGGTGCGGGTCCCTCATGAGCGCTTGATTTGCCTCTTTATTCTGATCCACCCTCCTGTGCAGACGGGCAGGACACTTCAAGTGCACCGGTCTCCTGTGGGTTCCCCTCACCTGCCAACACCTGACAGCCTTAATCGGAAAATAAATCAAACATTTAAGTGGCAAAATTTATACCAGGCTTGTAGTTACGAGCTGAGCGATTGTAGGCTGCAACAAAGACAAATACAAAAAGCCAAATCAGCCTGTGGTCTGTGGCACGATTCCCTCCCCGCCGTCACCTCCAGCTTCCCAGAGATGAGAGCAGCACCCTGCCCTTTGTGGCGGCCCACGCAGCCTGGCTGAGTTCCACCTTCTGTTTCTTGGGAATCGGCTTTTGGACACAAAAGCAAATGTTTGCTGGTCGGAGCCAGGTATCTTGGCAAAAGGGATTTTGCAGACTTGGTCGCCTGTAATCAGTCAGGGAACAAGTAATCTAGATAAATGCTAATGAAAGCTCTTGCTGGCACCTTGTGCGTTCAAAGGCTGTTTGCTATTGTTCCCAGTCAGCTGGCTCGCTAACTTCCCATTCAGGCTGGATCGCTCCGATTCAGCCGGGACCGCTATAATATTCACATTACACATGATATAAACCATCCACTGCGCGTACTTTTTGTTAAGCTCATTATCTGCGGCACGCTGGCGAGACCACACATGACACGTCGTTAAGGCGGACGACGGATCCCGTAACGAGCTGCTTTATCTGGACAAAGCAAAGGAAGGCAGTTTACCTCCACCACGAAGGGCGACCGTCGATGAGGGTGCCCGTAACGCACTGGGCTTGCCCGTGCACGTGCGGTATAACGCAAATATAAGGCCGTAATTAACATCTCCCCCATCCTGGGTAGCTCAGGTGGCTCTTTCTGGCTGGCTCCAGCAGTGAGGAGCACTGAGAAGATCTCTTTGTGCTTGACATCAGTCCTGGAACCTCACAAAGCAATGAGGAGACAGAACTGGCCTTGTCAGACCTTCTGGCGTCGCCCACTGACCTCATTGATGGTAGAAGAAGTCTCTTAAGAATTAAACTGAAAAGTTGTAGCAATTTTGTACTGAAAACACACAAACTGCAACAGCTTAAACGCTGACCAAAATTAGCAGATTTCACAGGGACAAGACAAACATCCCTGTGCCAAACTTGAAATTCTTGTTTCAAATTATGTTGATACTAAAACCTTCTTAAAGAAAACCAGAATCCAGAATTTCATAACATGGGCAAACAATGTATTTCTTTTTCTGTAATCTTCCTCATGGAAATGACTAAAACACTTTGGCTCCAAGTGTACCATTAAAAGCAAAAATCAGCACTGGACAACACCCAGAACATGAGTTTACAGCCCAAATGTTTCAAGTTTGGCAAAGTAAAACCGAGTCAGTATTAACCTGAGGCAGCGCTACCATTTCTGCCTATGAGATGAACAGAGAAATATGAATTTAAGATTTGAATAATGGAAAATATCTCCGTTGAGATAACTGCTGGCCCGAGCGCCAGGCGAGTTTATTTACCCGAGCAACGGCGCAACAAAGCCAACTGCACCCTGAGCCGCGCTGCTCGCCGCTCAGCAACGTGCCTGGGCTTCCTCAGCTGAAGAATCTGAAACATCACATTTATGGGAGCCCTCCGCTCTCACATCAAAACAAGAGTTTTCTGCTGGACTTAACTCTCCTGGCCTGATTTAGGGATTCTCTTTGAATGATCTTTGAATCAGGTGAAATGTTATCTTGTGCAGTCTGTCAGGTTACCAGAGGAAAATACCAAAGAGGTGCATTTCCCTCCAAACTGGAAATGAAATATCATATCCTGCGGGTTTCTGGTTAGTTTCTAATGGGATCCAGCTGCCTGCTATTTCTAAAACAATTCTGGACTGAACTCAGCCACCTGAATTGAACAATAATGTTTAAATAGCAACTAGTATTTAAGAAGAAATTAATTGCATTAAAAAAAAAAAAAATCATAGGCAACATGTTTGAAAGTTTTACCTTAAGTTGCTTAATCAAATTACATACCCTAAAATTACCTAATCAAAGTCTTACCTTTTTTTTTACAATTTCCCTAGGGTCTTGTTTTTTACTTAATTCCGTTATCGTCATCATCTCTTCTGCTTTTAGGGAACACTAGTTCCCTCGTGCAAGAGCTTTCCCATTCTTCACGATCCACAGCCGCTGGCTGTCAACCAGCTTTGGAAGGGGCTGTAGGATGCGGTTGCCGTATCTAACCAGGCATAGCCTGGATCATTCTTCAGCTTGGAGGGCCAGCAGTAAGATCCAGACCACCCCTGCTCTGCTCTAACCGTGCAAGTCCTACCGCCATGGCAGCGGTCACCTCGTCACAGTCGTGGCGCAGGGATGGAGTCCCTCCCTGCTTTCAGATGTTTGGTAGGGCTTTGACAAGGTCTCCTTCCTTTCTTTTCTGGAGGTAGGTAGATTTTGCTACCAAAACACAGTCTCAGAGGGACTCCTCCTTGTCACAGTCTCTATTTACAAAAGTTTAATACTAAAGAGACGGACACCTGAACTGCATTGCGGTAGCTGACGCACATTGTGAGTCGGTACAATTCCAGCAACGGCCGAGTATCCTACCTGACACCTACAGCAAGGTACCTACGTACAGAGTTTGGACATAAAAGCTGAAGATTATGATCCCTGCACAACATTTCCATTGCCATCCACAGAAACTCACTAAGCAAATAGTCAGAAACCAGTTTGATAACCACAGCACGAGATCCAGGCCCTCTGCCTAGCAGTGCCTGTGTGGGAAGCACTCCCTTGGTCTCATTCCTGGCTCTTCTGTTGTCTTCCTGATATTGAAGACAACTGAAATAAGGATTATAAAAATGCCCACCTTTGAAATACTTGAACAACTGGGAAAAGTATGGTCATCCAAACTCAAAATACCAGCTAGTGCTTCCTACAGACTGGAAAATATCCATAAAGGTTACAGTTTGTGGGTACTTTTCTACTTCATTGGGCAGTTCACTGGTATTTTGTTCTTTTTATTCCTTGCACCTATGGCACAGGTTCAGTGTGGATCTAGGCACTCAAAGACAGAGTAGTCATAAATGCCATACTTCCTTATTGTCTGTCTTTTTATAGGCTGGTAAAGTTTATATTTTTAGTATAATGACCAATAAGTGAAGCTGTCATTTGCACTCCTCAAATACAGCGAGAGTCAGCAGCATAGGTGGTCATTTTTTACTTGGTATAAATATTAAACTAATTTATAAATATTAATGCAAGGCACCTTTTTTTTTTTTTCTCCCCCTGCCCCAGTCCACATCCATTCCCATATCTCTCTTGCTCTGCAGCCAGGTCCTGAGGCTGCATATCGGTTTGCAGGGACGGAGGTGGCCTTTCCCTGTTGTGTTTGTTAAATGCCCAGTTCAGTGTCATCTGCTATAAAACTGAGGCTCTCAGATGCCACCGCAGTTTGAGAGGCAAATAAATGCCACTAAGCATGTTCAACTTTGCCACGGCCACCGCTGAGCTTTGCACCATTACGTTCATTTCCTTGTGACTTACATTTAAACTGTACTCCTGGCCTGCTTAAATATGTTAAGAATTATCCTGGGGGACCAGAGTAAAATGTAGTCGTGTTTATTTGTAATTGCTACAAAATGGTTTACAAAATTGTTAGTGTCTTTTATTACGCCTGCTACTGAAGCACTTGCCTGTTAATTAGAGAAATTTCAGCTGTCATAGCCGGCAATTATAGCTTCTGTATCACTGTCTGTTATGAATAGTCAATGAGAGCTGATTAATATGCATGAGTAGCAGTATATAGCGTGTGCATTGGAGCAGAGTGCCGCAGCCGGAGCGGAGCGGCAGAGGGAGTGCTCTGTGCTGCCAGGGAAGGAGGGAGAACACCAAGGAAAAGAGGAGGAGAGCGAGCGCAGCACCACCGCTCCTCTGCCGGCACTCCGGGCCAAAGGTGCCACCGTGATCCGCTCCGGTCCCGCCGACCCACCCGGGGGATTGGGGGCTCTCTGCCTGCATGCTCCCGTTCAGATTCCTGCCGCTGCTCTGGTGAACCAGGAGGGGTTATTTCTGCCACTTATTTAAACATGGGATGCAGTTTGTGCACTCTACAGAAGCAAGAAGAACAGTACAAGTTACTGTATGAAGTTTGTCAGGTAAAGAATTAGATTTCATTTCTAAAAGCAAATATTCTCTTTTAGGCTCGTGGCCACTGGTAACGAGAGGAGAAAATGGAATATCCCAAACTGCTTATACAAGTGCAAATGAAAGGGGGGGGTGTGTGTGCCTGACTTGCTGTGTGTATGAGAATGATGGGGTTTTTACAATGTGCCTTCCCAGGCACACTTGTAGAACATAAAATGTTTAAATGTATGTTGTTATACATCAAACTTTTTAGAAGCTTGACAGCACAAAAAGGACTCTGCTGTTAATTTCTCCACTATATCAGATAAAATTTCTTGGCAAGGATCAGGGTTTGAAGAAGTGATGGAAGACAGGCAAGGCAGGTTTAGTGTCCAGATCCTCCTGCCTGTGCAGCGCATTCGTTCCGTGCTCAGTCCCGTCTTCAGGTGCCTGTCCTGTCAGTGACAGTTTATATCTAGTTGTCGCAGCTTTTACACCTCTGAGTGTAGAAATACCGGTTAACGAGTAGTTAGACCTGATAGCAGATTAAAACTACTGCTCTGCAGATCTTTATACACCAAATGACTCATATGTAGCATCTGGTAAGTTCTCTAAACATGTGATAACACATTAACCTCTGTTACAAAATTGTTATTTCCCATTCCTGCTTTTCCTTCGGTCTCTGAAATGCCTTCCTCTGTCACATCTGAAGTACAATGTGGATGGGAATAGTGTCGTGGAATATGCAAAGCCATGGCCAGGTGTTTAGGGACAGATTTCCTTTGAAACAATCACAGGCAGGCAGCTTATGGTTAACCTCTGAAAACGTGCAGCGGGTTGTGGGCACAAACACTCCAGAAAAACAGAAACTACCCAGATCCCTCCAGCTGTACTTTACCACCTGGCTGCTCCTAAGGCAGTTTAAAATAAGTTACCCCCAGCCAGAGAGCGTCGACCTCTCCCAGCGCTGCCGTGTTCGGCGCTCGCCGGCAGAGGGAATTAGCTCCGCGGCACAGGGGACTGAAAGAAATCCTCTGGTCCTCGCTGCACTACCACTTGCATCTGATTCCAGACACTGATGTCACTGACAACAAAGGGAATAAAATATCTCCTTTGGTGTGTTACGTTAGTAGGGAAGCGATTAAATTTTAAAGACATAGTTTTGATCTAATTCTTGCTTACTCAAAGGATGCTGACGCTTGGGGGGGGACAGGGGGGCGAAACTTGTGAGAGCAAATAGGAAGAGCTGTTTACTGTCACTTCTATTTATACTGACTCACTTCCACTTGCTAAGCTGCTGCTCATGTGATGGTGGGAAGAATTTTAGAGAGGTGATCGGGTTTCTCAGCCATTATTCCGTACGGAGAACCAGTTTCAGATCTGCCTGCAACAGACGAGCTGGTGCCAGGTATTGTTTTTGTGAGTCCTCTGTTCTGATCAAGCAGTGGTTGGGGTAACAGTTATGTGTCCTCCAAGGTCACCAAGTTTTGGTGCAGTCTGGATACGAGGACTATCACTGAACAACATTCAGAAACGCATCAACCAGAACAAACAGAGACAGCAACAAATGGTGCATATTTTGATTGTTTGGGAAGCTTGCATAATTTCTGTTGTGAAATGAAGGTGGCAGAGAAGCTTTCTGAGTTACTGACAGCTCCGAACAGATGCAGGACAACATTCTTTAAATGCACGTCCTCAAACCCAGGCACAGGAACGGTCCCACTGACATCTGAGATGACTGAACTATCCGGCGCTGGCTGCAGGTGCAGACCCCCGGCAGGAGTTTGGATTTAGAAACCAACCTGCAAAGTGCTGCAGCCTCCTTTGAGCAATGTGTGGAGCTCAGCATACAGCGCTCAGGACTAACTTTAAGCATGGAAGTCCTTTGGGAAACGTGGCTGGAATACCCTCAGCTTCCACAGAAGTGAGAGGTGCATGTAATCCTATAAAACTGGGATTTTTGACATAGTAAAACCTGAATTATTTAAGACTATAATCCTTGCTTATTCTGGAATATAAATTACTGTGCAAAATTATTTTAACAGAGCGCTACTTTGATTTCTCTGTTTCACAAGATAGAAGGGAGGGGATTCTATAGCTTATGGAGTATTTCAAGATAATTAAATGTCAGTATAACTATAAAAATGCATCCTCATGTAACCTACCCATAAGAGCAATCGCATAAAATTTAATGGTGAAAGAGATGAAGAATCGCTGTCATTTAAAATAACAGGATATAGAGGACAAAAGTTTCAAAATACACTAGCAGTAACAAAGACCTCTTACCGAGCTTTCATTTTGTATCATCCGTGTGACCCTAATATCATGTGAGAAGGTGACATTGCTGTTTCTGGGAAAACTAAAAGAAGCTTTTTCTAAAGTCTGAGTTAGGCAAAATTTGCATAACTTGCTTTTAGGAAATACTGAGCATTGTTGCAAATAAATCCCCTTAGCCTTATTTTTTAAAAGTTCATGACTCTGAGATGTAGGAATTCAGAAAACACTTGCAAGAATTAATAATAGTACATAACTGCACTTTCTCTATTAGGCCAAGAGCTTTAGTACGGCTGCTTCAATAAATTACAATTCCAGAAGGTCCGGTACCTCTGGCTCCGTAAGTCCTTATAACAGAGAGCACAAAGAGGATCAAATATACCAGAGCTCAGGCTTTATCCCTTCCTCATCCATAGATAATTCAAAGAGATCCTCTTCATTAAGGGCTTTGGCACATTGCCTACAATTTCTTTTCGGGCCGCTGTGAGCTTAATGATGCAGAACAATGGTCTTCCCCCTTGTTGAACACATACCTTATTGTACCTTTAATCACCTAATAAAACCCAAATTAAGACACCTCATCGTTAAAGTCTGTAGTAGCTGTGCACAGCGATGCTTTGTATTGCAAATGCAAAGGGGATCGGGGCAGTTTCAGATCTCGATGCAGAACAATGTCCCCGCCGATCGACGTGCTTGGGGCAGCAACGTGATGCGTATGATACCGTAGACGTGTCCGGAGGTTTACTTCCCAATGAAGTGATTATAAGATTTTGGGGTTCTAGTTAAAGGGGAGTTTTCTTCAGAAGATTTTAAAGGTTATGAAAACGGAGGGGGAAGGGGAAAGAAAGAAAACCAGAAAACTGAGGAGGTGCTTTAGACCCGTTTTCCAGTTTGCTTTTCTCAATGTCCTCAGCTCCTAGACAAACATAGAAATAAGGGGTTTCCCTTTGTAGGGTCCAGGGACACCAGAAAGTAATCACCTTTGAAGGAAAATTACAGAGGAATGAGTCATCTGAGATGAAGCTTTTGAGTTTGTAAAATAAAACGCAAAAATATTTAAGACCTCAAATTCAAGAAACTTCCTCAGTACCTGTTTCACAGTAAGCATATGTTCACACACAGTTTGGGAGGGAAGCGCACGCCGTGAAATCGTTGGACACTTCACATCTCCAAGGATAAGAACATCAAGCTTGACAATCACAGATGACTCTAAACTGCAGGGGCAATGCTCAAAGCTTTTCCCTGGGATTCAGGATGATGAAGTTCATCCAGTTCTCATAGTGAGAAGAGATCATAAAAACAACCCATCAAAACTGGCACTTCCAGCTGAGAAACGGTGTGAGCAGTGAGTGCGGAGAGCAGCCCCTTCCTCCAGGCTGTCCCTGCAGAATAAGGATAGGATAGAAACGCTGGAAACAAGCTCCCATTGCCACTGCCCTTGCTTCAGGTGATCTGAGGTCAGAGAATTTCTGCCTCCGTGATTGTTGAGTTGGCACCTTTCATAAATACTAAAGTTCATATATAAATAAACACTTGGTGTAATGACCTTTTAGTAACTTGAAAGCCCCTTTCACATGCACTTGGCCTGGCCTGGCTCTGAGACAAGTAAAAATGACGAGCGTTGGTAAAAACAATAGTGGCCGAGCTGGATTTGTCTTTTAAACTCGACGAAGATACAATGCGGCCAAGGTTATATAAGCACCAAGGTCAGCAGACAAATTGCTGTGCTAATGAGAAGAGGGGAGCGACGAGGAACTAACCGACGCTGTATTTCATTGGCAACTTCCAGCAGCATCCCTTGTGAGGAGACTGTTCCTTCAGCAGAAGTCCCACACAAACCGGTGGCGCTGAGCCGATCACCGATACCCTTCCCTTCGCCATTAGAATTCCAGTCACGTGTTTAGACTTGCAAAAATTAGACTAATCAGTGACGAAGAAAGCTTGATTCAAGGAAACAGTCTAACTAGACGTAAACCTGCTGAGCAATGGACGTGGTCCTAAATGGAGGCCAAAACGAAGCTTGCCAAAATAAGCATTCAGCTGAAAAAAAAATAAAAAAATCCTAATCAAAACTGTAAGATTCAGGAAACAGAAATAATTGCCTCTGTACGTATGCTTTTCACACCCTCAAATTAAATTGGGCAGCCAGAGAATTAGTTGGTCTCCATTTCAGTAGTTTTCCACATCGAGACCGAACTGGTTATGCCAATTATAGTAAACTGGTCTGCTTGAGATACACTGTGTGGCTTCAGATACTCTGTATGTACAGCCTGTGCCGCGGCTGAAATTAAGAAGAGCGTTGAAGTTGTGTTCTGTCACTTCACTACCATTAAACTTGACCTCAATAACAGTTGGGAACCTATCGCACTTCCTTCAAAGTGGGCATGTGTTTGCTTAAACAAGATGTTAATTCCAAGGGCTTTGTTCTAGACAGGGTTTGCTACTGCTGAATTAGTTCAGCTGTAGAAAAACTCTGCTTGACAGACTGGAGACTCATAATCTTCAGAAAACTGCCCTTTAATGATTGTGGCGCCCGTCTGTGGCTCAGAAGTCCCCTTTCTTAATTAGACATTTACCAGAAACTGGCAATTGAAATTTTCCTCTTCACTTGACAATGAATAATGCAAGGCCTCTGTTAGGATTTCTCTGGAAGATACTCTTTTTTTTTTTTATGGCATGTTAGAGGAATATTTTTGTCAGTAAAGAAACATAAAATGTGACCTGAAACAAAAGACCTAATGGTCACTTGTGATAGCAATGGATGATGTGACCTACCGTGCACATAAAATAACTTATTGCCTCATAATCTTCCTAATATCTATGGTGCCATTCTTCTTTACATTAAGTAGATAAAACGTTTAATCATAGCATAGATTTATTTGGAATTTTTTTAAGTGATAAATGATTGAAAAGATGAGTTTTGTTCCGCTTTGCACTTATACATCTGTTTAATGCTACGAAGCAGGTGGCAAGAAGGCACCAGGGAGAAGGCAGGAGGGACAATCACGCTGCGCTTTACTGTCACATGTCAGACAGGGGCTGGGAAAAAGGAAACATATGGAGCAATGAAAAAGTGCAGATTTAAGAAATGTGTTTTGTTGTGTTCGTTAATAATGAAACGAAAGGTCAGGCTTCGCTGTCACTAGGACGGGACAACTCTACGTACCGAGACGTACGTTGGGATTGTTCTTTTCAGAGGCTCGGTGGGTAATCAGCAGCAGATCCAGCTGGACCTCCTGAACTTGGTATCAGGTTAGGGATCTGACAGGAAGGTGGCAGAGTCAATAATGTAAAATACAGAGAGACTTTAAACAAGACTCCAATATTGACTAATCAGTGACTACTGAAGGAAGCCTTCCTATTAACACAGCATATCGTGGCAAGAATCATGGCAGTGTTTTCTTACTTGTGTCAATCCTGTGATAATTCTGGACATGGAGATGTTGTAGGTGATTGGACACACTGTTCACTGGCACGGGAAATGGGCATTTCATTTCATATCCAATTGCTCAAGCTTCTGGCTTTGCACCGTGTATTGGGTTTGGGAACATTAACTCCACCTCACCCAAACCCAGTACAGACCAAGACACCACCTTAGCTGTGTTCAGTAGCTCTCCGATTCTCAAACACGATCATCAGACTTCTTCAGAAAGCTTGAGAAATAAAATGCTTCGCAGAAAGAGTAATTGTGTAAGTGCCATCAATTTTAGCCAAAAAAAGAGGAAAATGAAGGTGTGTTTATCAATAGCACACAATGAGCATTCTAGACCATGGTCAAGCAGCACGGGCTGGAAGGGTAGAGTAAGGTGATGGTGGGACTTCTGCCTACACAGTACCTTCTGAGGCTTGTGTTCTCCAGCTGAGAACACTGCTCTACTTCTGGAAGCAGCTGGCCCAAGATGACAGAGCCTACTCTGCAGGTACCAGGTGGCTGCTGAAACAGCAGACCCTCTTCTTAATGACCCTGTTTGGATCTATCACTGCTGCTGGGGTTCCAGATAGCAGCACTGGGTGTTCTTTCCATCTTTTCTTGGCACCAGTTTCCGTAATCCTCTTCAACTCAGATTATCTTCAGAGCTATCAACAATTGTTCTTTCTCTGTCTTACATCACCGAGGCATTTGTGGAAGAAGGGAGAGGGTGGGAGGATGGACTCAAAAATGACAACCGATGAGCAACAGTGTAGAAATGGGAATGTCATGAATTAGAACGGTTTTAAACACCACGTCCTGGAGATGAGTGTTCAGTTGTGGTGTGCTCTAAGGGGATTTCAGGTAGATCACAAGCCTGTTGTGCGTTTCATCTTCTCACCTGTACAAGACTCTTTTTGTCTTTATGCTTGGAGCAGGCTCTCCAGAGGAGGCTCTGCCTTTTGTTCTGTGTTTGCATAGTCTGATAGGCTACTGAAATAATATTGATATTATTTGAAGGCCTGGTCTATACACCAACATATGGGCTCTGACTTTAATGGAGGTATGGTGCTAAATGTTGCTAGACTCTCAACTCTTTGAGCTGTAGGTGCTGGAAGGGCACAGCAGGAGAAAGCTCCCTCCAGACCAGTCTTAGTCTTACACCATTCTCATAGAATCATAGAATCCTAGAATAGTAGGGGTTGGAAGGGACCTCTAGAGATCATCTAGTCCAACCCCCCTGCCAGAGCAGGATCCCCCAGGGCAGGCCACACAGGAACGCATCCAGGCGGGCTTTGAAAGTCTCCAGAGAAGGAGACTCCACCACCTATCTGAGCAGCCTGGGCCAGGCTCCATCACCCTCACAGGAAAGAAGTTTCTCCTCATGTTGAGATGGAACTTCCTGTGTTCTAACTTAAGCCCATTATTTCTTGTTCTATTGCTGGGCACCACTGAAAAGAGATTGTCCCCTTCCTCTTGACCCCCACCCCTCAGATATTTCTAGACATGAATAAGATCCCCTCTCAGCCGTCTCCTTTCAAGGCTAAACAGCTCCAGTTCACTCAGTCTCTCTTCATAGGAGACTGAATCATAGAACAGTTTTGGTTGGAAGGCACCTCTGCATGCCACTGCTGGAGAAAGGTGACTGATTCAGTAGAACAATTGGTTTCTTATGTTACTCCAATTTAGCTTAAATCCATGTAGCATTACACCCCCAACTAGACAGATTAATCTTCTTAAGCTATTTACTATCTGTGGGTATTATTTTAAACCAAAATATAGAACGACAGAGTTTTTTTTAAAGTTCTTCTTCGTAACAAAAAAAAAAAAAAAAAAGCTGTAATTCACTGTACTAGATGAACACATAGAGAGAGGTTTTGCCTCTTGGGAAGAGCACATTTGAGAAGGGCCAGAGCATCTCGATGTCATGGCAGAGCAGAAGCAGCCCAAGGTGCCACACGTGGGCAAATCGAAAGAGTGAGACAAAGTGGGTAATTGCACTTGCTGGATTCTGGTCATTAGTAATTCATGATTATTTATGGCTGTCATTTGTACCTCACGCAACTGTAATTGATGGGCTCCCTCCGGGTCATGCTACTGAAACGGCAGAGGCATTAAAAAGGGAGGGCCTGTAAACTTCTTGTGGTGGTTTCTATAGACCAGGGCTATTAATCCATGAACAGATACGCCAAAAAAATCCCTTTTTCAATACTGACAAAATATGAAAAAGTACTTCTGTCTTGATATAAAGTCATTTAACATGATGAACGTGTATTTAAGAAAAAAAGGGTAAACTCTGCTTATAGCGAAAATACAAGAGCCTCAGAAGTCCCAGCATTAGTCTAAATCTGTTTTTGTTGAAGCAAATGATAAAATTCCCTGTGGTTTTGAGTTGTGATACGGAGGAGCGGAGCCTGAGAACCCAACCGCAAGCCAGCACACTTTAGTATGCTGTATATGGGACTAGCACTGCCTTGGTAATACGTAAATGTGCTCATTACTAGCCAAATAAAAATTCCTTTATTTCAAGGGTCTTTCTCCCAAGATTTTCCATTTGGAAGTTAACGGTTTCGAGAACAAATGTATTCTGTACTCTTAAGTAAAGAATTTTGCTTTGGTCTTAACTATTTTGTCATGGATGGCTCCCAAGGCAAGAAGGGAAATGCACACACATGGAAACAGTCTATTACTAAACAATATAATTCTGGGGTTTTGAAAAAGAGAGAGGCTGCCCATATGAGGGAAATAAAAGAGGGATTAGATGGAGCTGCAAGAAGAATTAACCTATATTTTGAACCGTCTTTCTGCAATTCCTGAGGAAAAGGAGGTTTAGAAAATAGGCTTTTTTGCTGCTCTAGTTTCTATAAAAATCTTTAAAGTTCTGCTGCTTTTTCTTAAGATGCATACTTCTTAAGAACTAGCTAAAGAAGTGAATCAGACCATAAAGAGCATTTTAAATGGAGCACAGTCGTCTGTAGTCTAACAGAACTAGCATTTTTATAGAGCACTTCCCAAGGATTTGCATGAATTTCGACAAAGAAAAGCTGCTTACTCATTCTTAAGCAAAAAAGTTTTTTCTCTGTGACATTTGTGAAGCACAGAAGAAGCGGCAAACCGTACAACGCATACAAATGTTTACCAGTCAGGACATGAAACCCATATAAATCAGTCTAGCTTGATGGATGGAAAAATAATTTTCTTTTACAGAAACCTTTCTAGTTTCTGTTGTGTACTACCAACATCCAGGGAACGCTCTTACACGCTATTTAAGTAAAAATAGAGTACAAAATAATTATAACTACACACGGTCAGCTCTTAGGCGCAGGGATTTTCTGGCTTTCTCAACTCTAAGCTTTGTATCAGAAGGAGAGGAAAATAAGAATTGGTGGTAATCAGGAGGAAATTTTGTCTGTGCAAACAAGTGGCACATTCTGATATTCCTGAAAGCCCCCGATTTACGCCTGCTGTCAACAAAGTAGCAATTAATTATTCTCTACTCACCCAGAAAAAACCAAAACATGTAAATCTCTTACCTCGCTAAATAATTAAACAGCTGCAATCGATAAAATGACAACTATGCAATCGCACAACTGTGTCCTGTCTTACCCAAATACTCTCCTCATACCTCAAACAAAAATCAGAATGTCTTTTCTAGTACAATTCCGTCATCTCAGTCATGGCTGCAAACCGCCAGTGACTTGCACAGGAGGCCCAGCCTTGTCCTCACAGCGGGAAGGTTGGAGAGCTCGCCGGTTTTGACCTCAGGAAGATTTGGCCTGACATGAGCATCTAAAGGGTGGCAGTTGGCTCAGGAATTGCTGGAGGACACCAAACCTCTCAGCGGAATAATGGTTAAAGGATGTACGCGTGGTATAAAACAACGTGAGAAACTCTGTCCTCACCAAAGACAGTCAGTGGGACATCCATCCAGTTAATAGAGGAAGGAGGAGATGCCAGGCGCCTCGCACAGCTCTGACAGAGAGAGGCCGTTGGATCTCCAATACATTACACACTTGCAGCACCGTAAGATTACATGGAAAGCCATGTCCTAGCTCGGTACTGCCAGTTCTTCACAAGCCTGAAAACATGAGGGGTTTTTCTCATTTTTCTTCCTTTTCTACTGTTTGACTTGCCCAACACTGACAGTTTTCCTCCCTCTTTAGTGGCCCTGTGTTCTGTGGCATCCCAGCCTCTATAATGTCTACGCTTGCAGCAGCAGATGATGCAGAGTTGTAATACGTTGCATCTGAGAAGCTACTCACTAAGTAGCTCCCAAAGCAAGAGAAATTTGAGGATAGATTCAGGAACGCACTTGGGTCTTATCAACACTCCACCCTGCAAGATCTTACTGCACATTTTTACACTCAAACTTTTCCAGCCTTTTTCACAGCTCTTTGAAGTTTGATCTTAAAGCACAGTTGCGTTGTATCTGTTGTTTTCACGTCCCCACTGTCATGGGCTGTTCTTCAGCAGTTGCACCTGATGTTCAGGGTTCAACAGTGAAGTTCATCTGCTGCTTCCATTTTCGGTCAGATACTGCATATTGTCTTTTTTCTTTCTTTCTTTTTATTAATTATCATTTATTTTTCTCACTGTTTACTTCTTGGAACTAGGAATTAATAAATAAACCCTGATGGAAATGAGAATTTAAGACATTTCCATTTGTTTGGTGGGACCCTCCATATGGATTTATGTCATGGCCTCCACTGTTATACCCTGTCGCATCATCTCTCTTAATTACAAATATACATCACATTTTACCTCAGTTGACTATGACAGCACTTTCCTTTCCGTGATCGCAGTTTGGCCGTGCCAGCCGAATGCCGACGGCACGCTCGGCTTCACAACACCTTCCTTTGCTGTGGGACTCATCTCTGTGGCAGCCAGAGCCTGAACTAAGGCACCACAAAGGCAAAACTCCCAGTGACTTTAGCGAGCGTTGAATCAAGCTCAAGGGACTGTTTTATTTCCATTCCAAGTATTAAAGGAAAACTTCTAGGAGACGCTGACCTCCCAGGCAGGATTATGTTGTGTTTATCTATAGATTTCTTGCTGCCTTTACAACGTAGATTTTAGGTAGCGTGCTCTCTGCAGCCTACTTTTGTGCAAAAGAATATAACATCTAGTATACACTATATGTCACTATACTAGACGTTAAAATACTCTAAATACTATCCTATTTCATAATCATTACACAGTTTCTATTTAAAAAAAATTCAAGCATCCCTTATTTACTGTATGGTTTTAATTCAGAGTATTTTTCTCTCTGTCTCATGCAGTTGCTAAGGCTACTATCTGGCTCCACCACAAATTTCATCAAGGTCCAGTCAGTTCAGTTTAACTCCACACACTTCAGCTGGAATTGCAGCTTTCTCCAGCATCAAAGTATTTCCAATGCAAAGAAGGTCCAAACCCGAAACGTTTCAACATTTCAGACAAGTTAATTTATCCATCTTTTGTGCCATGAAAGATCCCATTGTCTCTGTCACACGGCGTGTAAGGTTCTTAAGAAATTATGCATATTTGTAGGTTTTGGCAGGCTTCTGAAGCATTCATATGCACAGGGTTTATTTTTTTTTATATTCTGTGTTATTTCAGATGTAACTATTTATAAGGAAGAATCTTGCTGAGCACAATTCAGCAGCATTAGGAATAAAGTCACTTTTTTTAGCAAAGTGAAACTGTACAGATATATTTATTGACTTTTAAGCACTGTGAATAACTGACTATCAGTTGTGACAAATTTTCCAGACTAAACATCTTAATAGCATCTATTTGGTAAAGTTTCAGAAGGACTCCAAATTAGTCACAAGTACTAATTCTACATAGACACCAGAAATCAGGCCGCTGAGATATTTTTCTTCTGCATCATTTTTGGGCTAGTAAAAATATAATACCAACACCTGTTACTTTTTCTAGACAACAACAAAAAAAAAAAAAGCAGTTCAGCTCTGTTATTCATCAGGAGAGCTGAGAATTGCTAGCCTGCATTATCCAGATATCTTAGCATTCCCATCCTCCTGTTCCTTCAATGGAAAATGACATTATTGATGTGCTGGGATGGGAAATACTAAAAAAAGTAAACACAAACTACTCACTGCTTGGTATTCACCAGTAATGTGGTAGTTGCCACGGGTTTTTAAGAGGCCAGGATCAGAATAGTGTAATTTCCCTGCTGTAAATCACTTCAAAGCACATTTTGCCTCATTACATACTCTTCCATCATTCCCCATGCAGAATCTAGATGGTTAATAGTGATAGCTCTGTGCAACCCAGTATCTTATTTTGTTGGTGCAGTTCTGAACACATCGGATAGGTCAAGGGTCCACCACACTGGCCAAGACTGCTGAGCCAAACAGAAACCTGCAGAGCTAAAAGGATTCCACTCAGTTTGAGTTTAGGAACCAGTTTCTTGTAAGAGATCCACAGAGAGACCCTGAAGCCATTCGTTGTGTCAACAGCTACTGTCTAGAGAATTGTTTGCCTAATATGATGTGGGTGCTGCCGTATTTCATAGAATTATTAACTTTTAACGACAAAATCACCGACATATTTTAGCAGTGGGTTAAGAAACCCATAACAACAACAGTCCAGTGAGTTATGCTTTCATTTTCCTCTAATCATTGCCATCTTACCAAACCCATGATCTAAAATTGTATATACATCAAACATAAATCCCCTTTTAGAGTTATTTATTTACCGTGCTCTGCAGAGTCCACGCATTCTGAAATGTGCAAGTGGAGATTGTTGAATACAAATACTCCCTGAAATGCTCAGTTGTGACTGGGAGCCAGCAAGACAAGGTGAAAAGTTCTAGCAGAGCAGCCCTGATGCTGTTACAGCGCTTTGACCGTCCCTGCCTCCAGGTTTTCTCCAACCTCTCCGCTGGGGCATTCCTTGTAGCCAACAAAGCAGCAGACGAGGAGCACAGGCTCCTCAGCACTGTAATTCGCTGTCCAGAATCTGCAGTTAGGCCACTGATAAAGGGGTGATAGTGAAAAGCCCAGTTTGTATCAGTTCTACTCGCGGAGAGGGAATTAGTCGTCGGCGGCAGCAGACGAGCCGAGGAAACGCTGAGTCCCTGCCCAACGCCGAATGGCAGAAAGTCACAAACCTTTTCTACACAAGGTCCCCTTTGCAATGGGACAGCTTTTAGATTAAAACTTAGCTGGCTCTGCTCCCTAATTCTAAAATCTGGTGTCACGTCTTTCTGCCTGGCTTGTAGCACTTCTCTTTTTCGCTGCATTATCAGCTTGTAGGAAACGTCATCAGGGTAAGACTTGGAAGTAATTCCCATAGTAACAATTGATGATCCAGTCCAACTACCGCCTGTTCTCAGCAGGATACCAACCTGACTTTGAAGTTATGCTTATTTAAATACATATTACATATGAAAGCACAAAGAGGATGCCAGGCTGTGGATTTACAGAACTAAAGTATCCTCAGAAACCTAAACTAAAACGCAGGCCTGTGCTAAGCTTCCGTAATCCCAGTTCATTACAATACTGGGGAATACACTGGAAAGCTGTCCTTTGGGTGGGTTTACCAGTTTTTAGCAAAAAGATGTAGAAAACAGCTCATCTGAAAAAGTTTCCTGCTCGAGAGTTATTCTGAGCGCATTTCTGACAAACACTACACTTGCTGCAATTTAGGTTCTTTTATTTTCGATTGCTCGTTGGATTTAGTTGGGCCGAAAAAGAAATAGGATGCACACAGTAAAATGGGCAACATTTAATTTGCAGCGGATAATAAAACTTGCACCAGAATCAGCATTTTCTTTTTCCAGAGAAAACATTACACTGAACTTAATTTTACAGCTGTACAAATTGTTTTAAAGTAATCTGCTCAATTGGGCTGGTTAATGATATTTAATTTGACCAGGCTTTGCATTACTGTGAGCAGTTGTGGTCAACACGAGCGTTTGTGTAATGTAAATGCGATGCTAACACCTTCCACTCGCAGTGGGCTTCCCAAAAAACCCCGTGTCATCGCCTCTCTGAGATAAACCAAAGAGGACAGTCTAAAAAAGTGTCACGTGCACAAGGAAATTCAGCAGGTTTTCAGCCTTTTCAATCTATTCTGCACTCAAGTTGACCCTCTTTATTACCACCCAGCTTTTTGATGTGGGCAATAAGTTAAGTAATGGCTAAATTCAGTTCCTGTGCTGAGTAACGTTACTCCTTCAGTTGCCCCGCTTACTGTAATAGGACTAAACGTGGAGCGGCACCGTGTGAACTAAGTGCTAAATGATACAGGTAAAGAGAGAATCTGCAAATGTATTTTAGAGTTTTCGGTCATACTCCAGAAGCTAATGTGGCTTCACCTCATCAGTGCACATCTCAGACTTGTATAAAAAATGATTAGATGATGAAGTAGCAGCCACCGCTAATACCTGAGGCTCGACACTAGTGCACCGAGGTCCAATCAAGGCAATTCATTATTTTTACGTCTCAAAAAAATAAAAAATCCTACTTTTCCACACACAAGGCAAGAGTTTCCCTCTGTGCAGCTCTGATTACAGCTCCAATGAGGCGGTATATCCAGTGAAGAGCTGTCAGACTGGAAAGGGTACAGGGTAAGACATGATTCATACAGAAAACACACAAGCAAAGCGTGCTGCTTGGTGAGAAGGGCTGCTACGAGCAGGGCCCTCGCTCTCGGCGCCGGTGGCGTCTTCAAATCTCAAATTGCAGTTTCCCTCTCCATGTCGGCCAATGTTTGTCCCAGTCCAGACAACAGGAGAACAATTATACGACAGGGTGATGCTTTAGGGTTGTCATTTCACTATACAGCTTTCCCAAACAAACTGCTCTGGGCACCTTCTCTTTAATTGTTTCTTTTCATCTAGATTAAAATGCCACCAGTTTGCAGGTTAAAAGAGGAGCTACCCATGGTTCCCACTGGTTCTGCAACACATTTTTTTGCATATGAGCCCACAGGGCTTTCCAGTTTGCAGATGTTTCAACAAACAGGCCAAATTTCAAAAGAAGTTCTCCATGTTAGGCTGGAAACAGCAGGACATTCGATCTTTTCACCACTGTTGCCTTTTTTCAGTTCCTTCCAAACTCTTTTTTTTTTTTTCTGTTTAGCTCCCTTAAAATCACAGTCTGTACAGAGACACACAGCAACACTAACATTTCTCACAGACCAAAACTCTTAAATGAGAATTATGGGTTTGCAGCTTTATAGAAATTCTGACAATTATGACGTCATCTCTTTCACAGCCCCTGGGTAGCCTTAGGTACTTATGGAAGAATTCATTAGAAACCATGAGAGGAAGGAAGCAAAGCTTGAGTGAAACGCAAAGCCACGGTGGGCTGGAAGTGCTCAAGAGCTCTCCCTGGCTCAGGAAGGACACCTCTGCTTGCCAAAGATTTCAAACTGGGTAGAGGACTAAATGCCTAATTTTGGTTTTGCTGCTGTGAACAGAAGCTTCACCGCTCCTTTGAGACAGAAGAGATCTGTGTTCAAATTCTCACCTCAGACCCACACCTTCCATGGCCTGGCATCTCTTGGTGGGGTCTCTCAGTCATGTTTAGTAAACGTGTTGTTATCTGTAGGTATTCACTCAACCAGGAAATAACGGTGTGAGAGCCGGGGATGGGAAATGGCCAAGCTACACCATTATTTCAAAAAAAACAAACCAAAACCAAGATTATTTGTTTGCTTATTAATTCTGTTCACTACCCCAGTATGGTGTCCGTGCCCACCTCTAACACGTAGGTTTTTATTGCAGTGACTGGGTACCACCATCACGTTTTATCTGAAAAATTCCTTAAACACAAATAAAGAGATTTGTAATTCAAGATTCTGTCCCAGTAGTTCTGTTCAACAAAAAGGTTAAAAAAAAAGAAAAAAAAAAAAGAAAAATTACAGGAGAATCAATAACTTGTTCTGTTTGAACAAGGGCTGAGGGATTTCTAACCTCAAGAAACAAATGGGATGCTGGTTTGTAGCTCAGAGAATGAGCCCAGTAAAATTTAACTACCAAAAGAAAAAGCAGAGCGTGGGATTTGGAAAGTTATGGTGGGGAAAGGGGGAAGAGAGATGCGTACATGGTTCCTGGTGCTTGCTGTATATACCTTCAGAGGGCAGCTGAGGATTTTAGATCCCCAGGCAAACCCAACACCGCTATCCTCCACTTTCCGACCGTTTCTCTCATAGCTCTGCTTGCTTTCTTCCCGCAGGTCAACGGGAAGGATCTATCTAAAGCAACACACGAGCAGGCGGTGGAAGCTTTCAAAACGGCCAAGGAGCCCATCGTGGTGCAGGTCCTGAGAAGAACTCCGCGCAGCAAGGCCTTCGCGCCGCCTCACGACTCTCAGCTGGTCGATGCGGGCACGCAGACGGATATCACTTTTGAACACATCATGGCTCTGAGCAAGATGGGCTCACCTACTCCACCCGTCTCTGTGCTAGACCCGTACCTCCTGCCCGAAGAGTAAGTAACGGCTCGTGAAGCCCTTGAAAAGCCTCACGTTCCTTCATTTGGCACCTTAGAAGGAGCTCACAAACTCACCTTTACTTGCTGGTGAACGTGTACTCCCAGAAGTAACCGAGATTCATACACCATTGAGCTATAACTCACAACATTTTCATTTTTTCTACACATTAGCAAGCCATTACTCACATGAGTAATGCCACTGAGTCACAACGTGGCCTCATAAAGCTCTTTTTTTGCTGGCATTTGATGGATAAAGTTATTGCTTCTTGTAATTCCTCTCACTGCCTCTTTGGGTTGCTTATGTTTTAACTTTCTTTTTTATGGCTGCCATAAATTGTGTAATGCTAAGAGCTGCTACATTCTGTTCCAGTGTATTAATTACTTTATTATAACCCTGCAGCAATGTTACTCAAATAAATTACTTTCTAGGACTAAAATTACTTACCAGTGCTGTCATGGATGTTTTAGAATCAAATTTTAATTATTGTTAATGGTAGTTTGATGCTTTTGTACTTACAAATACAAATGACAATTATCTCCTGGCACACACACACCACACCCTCACCCGCTGTTCAAGAGGAAAACGGCTCCCCAAGGAACCCGTGCAAATTGTCATCTTCCCACGCATCTCCACGAGGGAAGGAGGAACAGAAAGGATTCTGACCATCTCGGTTGCTGCGTGTGAGAGGCCGTGATCTGGTCCATCCACAGCGATTTGAGATGATCCTGTACAGGGTGAGGGGTGGTGCCGGAGTGCACGTGTCCTGGCCATGCAGTACAGCTCGGGAAGGGGAACCCGCAGGCAGCCCGAGCTGTGAATGTCGACGGGCACCCAGACACAGCCCAGCGCCTCTCTGGACATCCCTGTCAGCGCTCCGAGGAAATAGGGTCTGACTACAGCCAGGCACTGGTCTGGGCTCTCCTCAGTGACTTTCACGGCCTGTTTATGTTCACACACTCAGCCAGGAACCGGGCTTGTGCGTGCAGTGTCTGCTCCTCGCACGACTCTCAGCACTGATTACTCGAGAGGTGGTTCCATCAGATATTGCTGCACGGCCACCTATTCCCAGCCCATTGACAATTCAAGCACAGCTGCATGTTTTAGAGGCAACAATTGACAAAAGCTTGTTTGCAGTGAACAAGCAGCAGGGCTTAGAGCACTGTGGAGAGGACACCCTTACTCCTAGATCACCCCCTCTTCATATTCCTAAACAAGTAAGAGGGGCTTTCAATACCTGCAACCTCCCAACTGCAGACCCGGTTACTTTAGGAAAATGGCAAAGATTAATTCAATGTGAATACCTGCATAATACCAGCTCGGTCCTACCAGGTAGCTTCATATTGTCCCTTCAATGTTAGATTCCAAGTGCTGACATCGTCAGTGGCCTTCCTGTGAGCTGTAGGCGTTGGTGGAAACCACGCAGCTCTCCTCACAGCATTCCTGCCTACAAGGGCAGGCAGGCAGCTATTCAAGTGTGCTGTCACCCAGCGTGTGCAAGCAAACAGGCTCATTTCTTCTGAATGTTTCCTGTAACTTCTCCAAATCCTCTCCAAATTAATCTAGCCTGCATATAACAACTTGGGTATCTCAGCCAATTAGCAGATGCCGTTACGTAAATAGCCTCACACTTACAAAGAAACATGTATCTAGTTAACAGAGAATTAAAGGGAGTTTACTTTCATTGCAGGAAAAAAAAAAAAATCCAGCACAGAAAAAAGCTTCCAACTTCCAATAGCGAATGGCAAGATGAACAGTGGTGCATATTTCAATAGCATTTAAATCCCTGTGCACAGCCTATTGCATTCGAATCAATCAACAGAATGCCGCCGATCCAAATAGTTGGGTGGCACGTTATTTTTATAATACTAAGAATTCAATAAAATCTTGTATCTTTAAGGGAAAGTAAAAATGCCAAGCAGCTAAGCAACAATGATTTTACTTTCATGTCTGCAAATAACCTGAGCTCACAAGTAGATAATCTTGTATTGCCTCTCACCTTGAACCCTGGCAAATACCTGCCCACTTGGCTGTCACTGGCTGCCCCTTATCTTCTTTGCCACTGTTCCATCTGTATATTTTTTCCCCAAGTCAGCTTTACATTTTGAGGAAAAAAAAAAAAAGATGCGAACACGCATCTTTACAAGCCCCATTCATCATCAGGTGTCAAATGTTTTAAATTCCTCTCACAATATGTGTAATTTTCGCTTAATGCATTTATTGGTGTAAATGGCGTAGCGTATACAGCTAACCACGTACAACCTCTCGGTGTGGTTGTCAGTCCTTCATGTTCACAAAGACTTGCTGTAAGCTTGGAATGGATTAACATGCCAACTAGAGTACCGAGTGCTGCCTTAAAACATCCCTCTGTTTTTTCCAGCCATCCGTCAGTGCACGAATACTATGACCCAAATGACTACATGGGAGGAATTCATCAAGAAATGGACCGAGACGAGTTGGAATTAGAGGTAGTTAGTCTTTAGTAACTATTTCATTTACTGGTTCTTGAACATGCGTGTGCCAATTCACTTTATGTACAACCTAAAGACCGTGACAAGACGTTTCAAAGCAGATATTTGCTCATTAGTTACTTTGCAGGTTGCCGACCTCACTCTTACACGTAGCAGTGTATTTAACTGTGCGCCATGGACTGATGAGCCAAACCTTCCGCTAACAAATTAACGTAAATAATGAAGTCACTGATTCCGTTAATGAAGTGATGTATAACTCTGCTGATTTAGACTTTCTGAAAATCTGAAAGAGTCTGCACCTTTGCTGAGTGGCAGGATCTGTTTCACAATCACAATAAAAATGTGTGTTTCCCTTAAATACTCCCCAGCTGAGAAACAGATGTTCTTGATCATATAATTTAGCAGTATTTTAAATTTACAAGACAAGACCAGAAGAGATTTGCCACTATACTAAGCTGTTCCTCCCTTTTTCATTACTGAAAAGTGACACGTGTATACAGATAAAAGTATAGATGACAGAAGTTGAACCAGTCATGAAGGTACGCAAGTCCATCTTCCTGCCAAATCTTTAAAAATCACTTGTGGTTTTAGTACTTGTTTATCCCAGCAGAAGTTCATCTTTAGTTTTCCCATTCTTAATTTTAATAACCTGCTCCCAGCCATTCAGAGTTCAGCATATAAATCGTGGGCCTTAGTTCTGCACGATGCTTAAGCTGACCCTCTGAAGTGGTTTTAATCGTTTGTAATAAATAGCAGTCAAGTATCTCAATACTTCTAAATCCTGCCAGCGATGTCTGACCCAGCTAATCCATCCAGGATTATCAGGAAGTGAATAGTTTACTCTTTGCTTGCTTGCACTTCTGATTTCTTAGATCCCGGTGCTGCTAACACTTATTTGTCAGAACGAGCGATGCTGAGCTGTAGATTTATCAAGAGCTTCAATGGGAGCAGAGTTCAGTCATTCTCTGAACACAAAGTTGTTCCCTTCTAGAAAAGTGTTTGCAGGATCAAGGGCTAAAACCCCATAAAAAGTTTGCAGGCTGTTCTCAAATTCTGCAGATCTGGTAGCAATTCATCTCTGTATACAAATGCAAATCAAAGGCGGGATAAAATCAAAGTGCCGGTAAAACAAACGCTGTTTAGCAGACTTCAAGGCCTTACTTTTCAAACAAGTGCCTTTTTTTTTTTTTATTTTCTTAAATAAAACCAAATACAATATAGATTTCAGTCTTAAGGGAGAACGTAGAACAAATGAGTACTTTTTGCCAGTGTCTTTCAAAATCGAGCTTTTAGGAAATCTAATATTGTGGCTAAATTATATTGCTTCCATTAGAAGGTCAACCAGTTGAGCTGAAAACAGTTTAAACACGCGCACTTCAGTAGCCCGACGTTAATCCGCCTTAAACTACAACATTCATAATTTTGACATTGATATAGTACTTGATGGCAAAAGGTGATCAGCTCAGTAACGCGGGGAGATGAACATTAGAAAAGTCTCTGTCGCCTAATAGCATTGCTTAAAAACCACTAAAGATCCTCGTTCAAATTTTAGAGACGATGATCAATGGTAAGGTCAGAGTGCTAACAGGGACTCAACCGGCGACTTGCTGTTTTGTTTGCCTTTTGATAGAGATGTTTTAAAGGACCACAAAGGCACCGTTTCATTGACTGCAGCAGGAATGTCTTAAAGTAAGAAAGCCATCAAGTCAGCCTTCTGGGTTTCTATGTCCATAAAATGTGCTTGGAATTTAAATCAGAAGCTCCTCATCTAAACTTTTACGGTCTATAACTGACTGGTTAGTGATTTGGAATAAGTAAACAAGACAAAAACAGGGAAACACCCAAGTTCACAACAAGCTTCTAATGTAAATATCCATAGGAAGGAATTTACGCTGGCAAGATCGCCCAGATGCCAAAGTTGTGTTCTCACAGTTTATCTCTCAACATTTATCTTAAAATTGATGACTCAGAGATAACTACCGTATATATATTCCCTACTACAAAAATAAATAAATCCCGTTTCTTTTCTTTTGAAGTTTCCATGCCACAAGGAAAGAGGGACTAAATCCTGAACTACTGTTTTATTATAAATTAAAAGTATATTCATTCTTCAGAGCGGCCCAGCCAGAAGTCATTTCAGGCTCATAAAGGAAGAGTAATGTCACTCCAGGACTCCCCAGCAGCGTTAGGCGTTAATATGTTTATTCAAACAAGTCTGTCCAGCTGTCAGACACACAGCCCAAGCGAGGGCTGTCTCCGCTTGTTAATTTTCTCCCATTAAAGGAGAAGATTCTACATCAAAAAGGGGGCTTGTTCGCTCCCACTGGAATTTCTGTCTACCCTTTCCTATATGCAGCTTGTATATAGGTCTTGTTTTCTTTCTGAGTAGACAACCCAACAGAACCCAGTTGAATAGCTAGCTGAAATTAGGAACAGCTTGGAGAGGAAAACCCACATGCAGAATGTACTAACTGCTAAGAAATCTCCCTTCTGATACTAAACTCTGGACAGAAGCAAAGTCTTCCCATCAGAAGACTGAAGAAGTAAAACAGATTTTCAGACAGCTTTTTGCCCTCCCAGTGCACGGCTCACGCAGCGTTCCCAGCGTGAAACCACAACATCTGATCGGCAAGAAACGGACACACTGAGCACCAAAATCCGTGCTTCAAAATTTGAAACTAATACTTCACTGCTTTAAACAAAAGCAGAGCACCAGGGTTTCAAGCTCTCCCCTTTACTGTACTTTGCTACTTTGGCCGAAAGTTTTCTTTTACTTCTCCAATAATCTATTTGCGAGGGAAAGGAGGGGGCCAGAGGGAGCTACTGACCATGGGAATCAGTAGGCTCCTTCACAGGCTCTCTGCAATTTTTATTCCATCCTGGTTGTAAAGCATTTGGAAGCATCTTTTATGTGAACATATTTTCTTCTCAATGAAACCTCCTGCTCTGCAGGGAGTTGCACTGATCAGGAGCTTCTCAAGGCAATACCGTGTCTCTGAATACAAAGGACTTCAGCCCTGGCAGTCCTGCTCCGGTGGTGATTGAAGATGTAAAGGTTTAAAAAGCGGTGCCGTCCTTCAGCTTCACAGCTGCACTTTCTAAAACAAATACTTGTATGTTCTTCATTCGGAACAATTCCAAAAGTGGTAAAATGTTTCAGCTTGCTGCCAAGCTGACACTGAAAGGTTGTCCTCCCTTAGTTCTCTGGAGGACTTCAACCTGGCCTTAACACCTCGTACTGCGTGACGGACCATTGGCCATCTGCCTGGCAAAGAGCCTGGGCATCCTGCAAGTTAGCTTGCTTAGGCATCACAAACCTCTCTTCATCGTGGCAAGAAGCACTCTTCTTAAGCCTTCCCCAGCAGCGCCGATGACTTAAGCTCGTCCAGTCTCTCTGGTCTATCAGAGGATTACTATCATCAAGCTGGGCTGGCACAGAAACCTCCAGGTAGATTTTTACTTCTCTAGGGCACAGAATTTCTAAAAGAAAAGCTGTTTTATAAAATTTTCTTCTCTGAAAAGTGGAGGGGTGAGGTTTTTGCTTTTTACCTCTGCTGAAAATCACATTTTTGTGAAAAGACAAATGTAAAGATCACTTCCTTTAGCTTCAGGAGGGCAAGAACAAGATTTTTGCTCTCACTGTACCGGGGTCAGTTGCCAAAAGGTAGGGAAAAGGCCTTAGACAGTATAAAAGGAAATAGTTCTTTAATATTTATTGCCCTGACATTCTATTCTGGGTGAAACATTAATGAAATAGCTAGTCAGAAGTCAGCACAGAAAAAAAACCCCACCACTTTTGACAGAGAGACACTAAAGGGCAGAGTACTTCTCATGCAAGCTTTGGGTAATGCTTTGTGAGGGTCTGAACTTTTTTTACCCATCATTTTCCTCTCATTTCAGACTTGTACTGCTCATTTCTGTCTTGTTAAGGGAAAGGGCTTTGATTTTTATAAATTTGCAGACAGGCTATAATTTTAAATCAGCAGTAAAATAATTCAATAAACTCTTGCAAATGAAGGATCTTCTGAGCTTATAGAGGTTAATTTGCTATTATCACTTACTCCTGATTCATTATTCTGAGCGGTTGCAGGTATAATGTCACAGTGCAGGTTCATTGCCTCTTGTCTTGCTACAAATGCCATCTGGATTTCAGCAGCGAGCTCTTGGAGCCCTCCTTGGCTCTACATTTGATACGGAGCCAATAATCTTTCAGACGGTTCTCCTGTGCAGACTGTTTTGAAATAGCACCCGACCACTTCTCTTGAACATCTCTCAAAATGTCACTTTTACCTGATCTAAAGAAGCAGATTTTAGTTATCTGGGTGTGTAAAAGTTCTATCAGACATAATATTTTTACATGTATCGTATAAATGCGGCCAGAAGAGCACGGGGTCTGGCAGGGCCTCTGGAAGCAGCCTGGCAGCAGGAGCCCAGAACTCTGCCCAGATCACAAGATCCAGCCCTGGGGCTCTCCAGAAGAGACAGGAGTAAGAAATGGCAAGTCCTGAGGTACTGCAAACACACAAAGTTGCACCTTCAAAGTTCTCTAGGCCCATATTAATTCCTGGTGTTTAATTAATTCCTGGTGCAATTACACAAGCTACCATAATACCTGTACTTGCAGGGGCCAGTTTTCTATTTTCCACTTTCATGTCTCTGTGCCTTATACACACTCGACTCAGAACATGGAAAACAACCTTTGCTTTGAAGACTCTGGTGTTGATTTTTCAACTCCAACTGGAATTGCACGCTTTTATCTCTCTGATATTTCAAACCTTTATCATTATATTAAAACTTCACTGACGTCAAAACCCCATAGAAAGCAGCTGTTCCTATCTTTAAGTTCACAGAATTATCATATCTGGGTAGCATCAAACCCACTTGCTCTATTCCTACCAAGGACTAGAGGGATTGTACCCAAGGGTAAGTCTGTCAGCTAATTACTCATAAAAATTCTGGTTCTAAACACCTGCTCTACAGACTTTTTGTTTGCTTTAGGTTTTGGCTGCTTTATTTGTGAGTGTTTTTAAGCAATGTATATCTGTTTTCCTTTTGAAATATATATGCTTTAATTTACCAGATGATTTATTACCATCCGGTATATCACAGGGGATGCCTTGGGTGATGTATTTTAAATATAAACTTATACTTTTTTAAATTATAATAATACTCTTTGTAGTTGTAAACTGTTAGAAAAACACCTATTGTTATTCCAAACACGCAGCAGGTAAGAATGAAAGGAATAACTTGCTCCCTGTTCTCCTTCCACTCCAAAAAGTGCTGGCAAGTGTTTGTGGTTACACTGGATCTATTTAAATAGCAACCAAAGTCACCATGCGTTTTTCCTTGGTTTTGTGGGGGTTTTTTTCCAACCTTATTTATGTATTTCCACTACTAGTATGACAAATAGTAGAATGAGATACAACACTAGTTTCTTGCTACTATTTCACTGTCATGTTTTCAAATCAGTAACCTATATAAAAACTTTCCTGGAGACAGAAAATGTTTTTGTTGAAGAATGAAAGAAACATGGGAATCATTCTAGGCCTGAATTAGGCCCAATTCACAACTTCTCACCCCATCCCCAGTTCGTACCATGATTAAATGCAGAATAAACACAGCGACTGCAGTTGGTGTTCCCAAAGATCAACTGAGATCAGAATCGAATCCACTTTGTCTCACCTTTTCTTCTGAAAAATTTCCATCTCCTCTCTAGAAAAGCCCCCAAAAGCTTTAGAAATCTTAAAGAAAACCCCTCGCTATTAAAGCTTTGTGTTCAATCCTTTAAGTAACAAAAGAGGGAGAAAAAGAGCAGCAGTTCACCATGGATACTATTGATTGAAACCATTTAAATACCATCTGAAATGTCACTGACATTTACAGCTACGTTTCTTTTCTTTTTTAAGAAAAAAAAAAAAGAAATTACACATGTTGACAAGTAAATAACATGAGATTGCTGATCTTGGCAGCTGTCATCTAGACATGCCAATAAATTATTCATATCAGCTTGTTTTATTGTCTTGCCCCTTACAAATGGCACAGCGCGGGTCAAAACAGAGAGACGTTCAGAAATAATGAATCCTGTTATCAGGACCTTTTCCCTGGAACGGACGGGCCCAGGCACGAGCCGGTGGCGCAGGGTCTGCCACGGGGCTGGGACAGCCCTCAAATCCCAGACGGGTGACGCCGTCTCTCTCAGCCCATGTCCCATTGCCCTCTCTGCCTGGTCCAGCACTTTTCCTTCACAGCAACAGACTGTCTTTGGTTGGAAGAGACCCTCAAGATCATCTAGTCCAACCTTTGACCAAACACTGCAGCTCACCCCTAAACCATGTCCCTCAGCATCAGGTCTATACTCTGTTTAAACACCTCCAGGGATGGAGACTCCACCACTGCCCTAGGCAGACTATTCCAATGTTTAATAACCCTTTCAGTGAAAAAATGTTTCCTAGTGTCCAGTTTAAACCTCCTCTGGTGCAGCTTGCAGCCATCACCTCTGGTCTTGTCACACACCACCAGGGAGAAGAGGCTGTCCCCCCTCCTCGCTCCAACCTCCTTTCAGGGAGTTGTAGAGAGCAAGAAGGTCTCCCCTCAGCCTCCTCTTCTCCAGACTGAACAACCCCAGATCCCTCAGCCGCTCCTTGTAGGATTTGTGCTTTTGGCCCTTCACAAGCCTTAATGCCCTTCTCTGGCCACGCTCCAGCACTTCTGTGTCCTTCTTGTAGTGAGGAGCCCAGAACTGAAGGAGATATTCCAGGGGTGGCTTCACCAGTGCCAAATACAGGGGGACAATCACCTCTCTGTCCCTGCTGGCCACAGTGTTTCTAATCCAAGCCAGGAGGCCATTGGCCTGCTTGGCCCCCTGGGCCCACTGCTGGCTCAGATTTAATCAACTACTGATCAACACCCCCAGGTCCCTTTCCAACTTGCAGCTCTCCAACCTCACATTCCCAAGTCTGTAGCTTCCCATGGGGTTGTTATGACTCAAGTGCAGGACCTGCACTTGGCCTTGTTGAACCTCAACGAGGCTGGAGCCCCAGAGCTGCCTCCTCCATCCTACCTGCAGAGGAGCAGGACCTTCCAAAGCCTCGCTCACTGCCACCACTCTTCTAATCACCACTACAACTGCTGTTACACCTCTGCCTAGGAAGAACTATCCTTCCTCCCCGTGGCAGCACCCCGAGGGCAGACACAGCAGTCACAATAAGGCTTCCCAGACGTCCCTGGGAAGCAAGACGGCAGAGCAGAGGTTTTACACGGATGGTCCCGCTGACTGTGCACCAGCCAGGAGAGTCCCACAGCTTGGGGGTGTCACCATGGATTTTACAACCCATTATACCAACCAGTGTCCCAGAGCAGCAGCAAATGTAGGAGAAAAATAACCCACGTGAACTTCTTGGGGTAAAAAAAAGCATAGAGGAAGAACATCTATATTTAAGATGGCTTAAATATCTCTAAGATGAACAAGACCACCAAAGAGCACTAGAATGATAAACCATGATCTGCTGAAACCAAACCCTTGGCAAGATATTGAAATGCTTATTATATTTCTATCACCAATACCAAATGCTTTGCTGACAATATATTGATCTTCAGTCACACTTTTGAGAAATTTATTACATCATTTCAGGAAAATTACACAAGTTAATGTAATAGAGTATTATATTTTGCTCTGAAAAGCCAGAGAATTTCCCTGCTTATGAGGAAATATATATCAGTGATGGCAAATATTGAAATCATCCTTTATAAGTATTTTAGCATTTGAAGTCTTACCACTACATGAAATATAGGTAATTTTTCTTCTTTAAGATCAATAAAAGGTCTGTTTTCAAAATGACTTCATATTGATTGCAGGGTCCAAAATGCCCCAGCTATTGATTGTCTGCATATAATCAGGTTTTGCTCAGTAAGTTAACCTCGCCTACAAGTGAGATGAAAAGAGATCCACTACATCACTTAAGCAAAATATTTTCATTGCATTTGAAAAATTGCTTCCATCAGTCACAAGTGTCTCACTGACAGCATGGTTTCCTTCCCCTTTCCTTTATTTTTTTATTTTTTTTTCCTAAATCTCAGGAAGTAGATTTACACAGAGTGAACAGCCAGGACAAGCTTGGCCTTACTGTCTGCTACAGAACGGATGATGAAGACGACATGGGTATTTATGTGAGCGAGGTAAGACTGAGCTCATTTCCATAAGACACAATTTGTCTTTTAAACTGCAGCGTTGGCCATTGAAGACGTTTGTCTTCTGTTCGTACCACGTTCAAAAAACAGCCAGAATGCAGTAACCGGAAGAAATCTAACTCCTTTTCTCCAAACTGAGTGAAATCCTGCATTCATTGAAATCCAGCTTTGTTATATTAACATTTAATGTTCGTTTTTTCTCCTAACACAGTCTCAGTGTTGAATTTCAGATGATGTTTTCAAAGTATTTTTAACATATTCTCCCCTTTAATTTTTGCTCTCAATTATTCCAGAATAGAAAAAAAAACAACAAATCCTCACACATTTTTATTTGCAAAGATTTGGGGCCCAATTTTCTCTGCGCCCTTTCATGAAATATGCATTTTATACATAAAATTTTTATCATGCAGATCCATTTCAAATTAGTAGCAGCAGTTTAGGAAAGAAATTCATAGTTAATCTCCAGTCTTCCATTCAAATGCATCACTTAGGACATAATCCTTCCCGGTTTGTATGCAAAAACTGGTTTTAATGAGAGCACTGTGCTGTAAAGCAAAATGTTAAATTATGAGGTAATTTGATCTTACGCAAACATGACAAACCCACATTCTCTGAAGACATACCTCAGGAAGAAATGTTTGGGGTTTGACTTGATCATTTTCATTTGCGTGTCACCATCTGACACGAGCAAGGAAAAGTTTTGTCATCGCTGAGACATAAGACCACCGATAGAGCAGCAGCGACGGCCACACTGTGACGTTACTGATACTGAGTTTACAGTGGGAAGCAAACACTGAGCTCTCAAACCTCCAAAGCCCTCATCGTTCTCTAATTTTGCAGATTGATCCCAACAGTATTGCTGCAAAAGACGGGCGCCTGCGAGAAGGAGATCGCATTATTCAGGTACGCCTGGCAACAGTTAAAAGTTCACAACCTCACTGTAATTTGCTGCAGTGTCTTGAATTCTCTACAGTTTTTACAAATCATTCCTTTCAGACTGTCTTCTTAAACTTCCTTGCAACTTTTTGAGGATGTTTCCCTTTCCTCTGCCGTATCTCTGTCAGATTTTGATGGCCTTAGCCAGGTAGGGCCCTGTGTTGACCCCACTCTGCAGGCTGAGCCTGCTGTCAGCAGATGTCCTCTGTTTCCAGCACATACTGTCACACACTTCCACCTCTAACTCTTCCTTCTACCACAGAAGCCCTCCTTTTGTAATTATTTCTCTTGGCAGAATCTCTCTGGGCAGCCCTCTTTATTCACAGGGCTGTTAGGCCGCGTTTCGCAGGCTGAACACCCACTGCTGGGTTGCCAGAGGCACCTTCCAAGTGCAACAACCCTACACCACGGGGCCTCGGTCTGAAGTGAGTGGTCTGTCTTCTGCACAGACACTAACAAGAGTAGAGCTCCACCTCCTATTCACTCTCTGGGAGCAGCACCCACAGCCTCAGCTGTCCCACAGAAGGATGTTCCTGTTCCTTTCCACCCACCAGACCTGACGCTATGGCTCTGTTCCTCCCTAACTCTCCTTCTCCAGTTTGTATCCTGGTAACAAGGCTTTGCACATGACATGGAGAGGTGTGGAACAGCTTCACGTCTCCAAACCAACACGCTTGCCCAACATTCATCTGAACAACACAACGTGGCTGCGGACGTGCAGGTGGACTGTGCCTGGCCCACGCTGCGCTGGGATAGATCAAGCCACGAAGTTCTGTAGAGCTCGTCTCAGCAGCATTTCAGTAGCCCTGTGAAAATATTTCACTGTGTTGTTCTTTTCTTTCAAGATCAATGGCATTGAGGTGCAGAACCGAGAAGAAGCTGTGGCACTTCTCACCAGCGAAGAGAGCAAGAATATCTCCTTACTTGTTGCGAGACCAGAAATTCAGGTACTGTAGCGACAACAACGAAAATCTCAAATCTTAATTAAAAAAGTTCCTGTTTTGTAGAAAGCAGTTAGGATCTTTTGAAGAAATTTAACTTTCCTAAATCTACCTCAAAAACCATATTATACAGTTTGAATGGACATATCTATGGAATTCAGCAGCCACAGTACTTATATAATTTTATATTGAAGTTCAATCTAGAAGACATTCAGAGATTGATATATATGCTGCAATGCTCTTACAAACATCAGTGCAAGGAATTATGGAGGGTTTAAAAGCAGAGCTTTCAAGAACATACTGAACTCATAATTCCTATGGCTATTGATTATTCATTATTCATTAAAACACCTATTATTTAGCCTTTTATATACCATCTCTTAATGCAGTTAAACACCTTCAAGAAGCATCCTCAGCTGTAATCCAAGATTGAGCCAGATCCCTTTGTAGAGCAGGGATTAGCACAACAAAGATGCTGAACAAACAGCCCTGAGCGCTCTTCTTTGATCTGTCTCTGCTCCTCCCGCTGAGTCGCAGCCCTTGCCAATGCACCTGCCCACTCGGGGTCAGGCTCATGACTGGCCCCTTAGCCAAGATGTTTCTGATCTTCCCCATGGGGATAATTGAGGCCAGGAGTAAAAAAAGTTTCACAGAGCCCAGGCAGAGTTTTCCCCTCTGGCCCTTGATGCTGCCTCTCACGTAGTGTGTTCAAGCTTTGGGCTCTTGAGGATTTTTTTTTTTATACATCCGAATCAAGTTGTGCACAAACTAAAATAGCTCCGAGTATTAGAAGCATTTCCACGGATGAAAAGGCTGATTTTGTTTCATATACGAAGGGCTGCCGAAGATAAAACCATGCTGCTGGAGATGGAGGCAGCTGCGGGGGGACAGGACAGTCAATGCCCACACTTAGCCCAAAGATGTGTGTGCTCCCTCCCAGGACAGGAAGAAATCTCCTAGGATTTCCCAGTCATTTTCCATAAAGAAGGAACATAATTTAGGTCAGCCTACATACTTCTGACAACATTTGGTTTGTTTTTTTCCCTCCCTTTTCACATAGCTGGATGAAGGATGGATGGATGATGACAGAAATGATTTTCTGGATGACTTGCACATGGACATGTTAGAGGAACAGCACCACCAGGCAATGCAATTTACTGCCAGCATGCTTCAGCAGGTACTGCCCTTCTGTTGTGCAACGGTGTCAAAACTGCACGGCACACTCAATATTCCAGTACTGGGCTGGACTGAATACACTTAGTGTCTTGGATGATGATGGAGGCAAGAGGAATTTCTGTAAAATCAAGATATGAGAGGACTATCCACAAACTCCATCTTGGGGATCAAAATGTTTTACAATGTTACCTTTCTTACTTTCCCTTTTACAACCCGATCACAGTGCTTAGAAATCCACTGCTCTGGCTGTGGTCACTGAGAAGCACAAGCTAAGTGTACAGGGGATAGAGCTGGCAGAGAGCTCACTTACAAATCTCCTGTTTGATATGTGTGCACACACTGAAAACGGCCTGCCTCCCAAAACCTTAAAATCCAGAGACCTGAAATAAGGTCTATATACGGGGAGAAAGGCAAAGAAAAAGATTTTACTTAGCCAAGTTTATGCAGGGCTACAGATTTGGGTCTGTATTCCCCATCATTCTGCCAGGTAGTCCTACAAGTTCATTAATAGTTTTCCAGTTTTTGTCTGGATTTTTTTTCTTTAGAGTTTTCCAAATCTCTACATCCTCTGTGGCGTCCATATCTTTTTTGAAGAGACATACTCTCATGTTAGCACCACAGTAGAACTAGATATTTTTGTGCACCTAAGTGGGAAAAGAAACATTTTCAAAATGTGACTTCTACCACTGTTGCTGTAGAACTGAAAAGCAGGCCTCAGGTTCTTCTGCAGAGGACCTGCACAGCAGGCTGTGGTTTTGGTCACCATTTCATTAAGTTCTTAATATTATTCTTTCCATACAAATAAAAGACAAAGATGCAGAAAGTGTAACAAGTGACAGATTAAGAAAAGTATTTAGAAAATAAGCACCCTGAAATATTTGATGTCCTCACAATAATTTCTCTGTCTTTTCATTTTTGCTGCTAGAAGAAGCATGAGGAGGACGGAGGTACCACAGATACAGCCACTATTTTGTCTAACCAGCACGAGAAGGACAGCGGCGTGGGGCGCACAGACGACAGCACTCGCAACGACGAGAGCTCGGAGCAGGAGAACAACGCGGATGATCACATCACCTCCAATACTTTAGGGAGCCAGAAGAAGCTGACGTACAGCCACGACACCCTGGGAAGCGGCGATATGCAGTTCAGCAACGAGTCCTTTATCTCGGCCGACTGCACCGACGTCGACTTCCTCGGCATCCCCGTAGACGAGTGCGAGCGATTCCGGGAGCTGCTGGAACTGAAATGCCAGGTGAAGTCTGCCAACCCTTACAGTCTGTATTATCACAACAGCACGCTGGATATGAGCAAAAGCGACCAAGAAAGCGTTGACAGAGAGCTGGAGATGCTGAACGAGGAGCTGCGCAGTATCGAGCTCGAGTGTCTGAATATTGTGAGGGCTCATAAAATGCAGCAGCTGAAAGAGCAGTACCGGGAGCCCTGGATGCTCCATAACAGCGGGTTCCGCAACTACAACACGAGCATCGACGTTCGCAGGCACGAGCTCTCGGACATCACGGAGCTCCCCGAGAAGTCTGACAAGGACAGCTCGAGCGCCTACAACACGGGCGAAAGCTGCCGCAGCACGCCGCTCACGCTGGAGATTTCCCCCGACAATTCCCTGCGCAGAACTGCAGAAGGCATTAACTGTCAAGGCAATGAGGGGGCAGTGGCGTATAACGTCTCCCAAAAGAATTCCTTTGCTAGCTCTGAAAGTCATGAATCCAGTGCCGGTAAATGCCATGCCTCTGCTAAAGATCCTGACCTTGGCAAGCAGCTGGAAAGCAAGGAGAAGAAGGCCAGCGATGGAAGCAAAAGTCCTACTCATGGTCAAAAACCTTCTGGCTCCTACGTCTCCTCGTACCACCACTCTCCGTACAAGCACGCTCATATTCCCGCCCACGCTCAGCACTACCAGAGCTACATGCAGCTGATCCAACAGAAGTCGGCGGTGGAGTACGCGCAGAGCCAAATGAGTCTGGTCAGTATGTGCAAAGACTTTAATTCCAGCCAGAGCGAACCGAGGATGGAGTGGAAAGTCAAGGTCCGAAGCGACGGGACCCGCTACATTACAAAGAGGCCGGTCAGGGACAGGCTGCTGAGAGAACGCGCCATAAAGATTAAGGAGGAGCGCAGTGGGATGACTACTGATGATGATGCCATCAGTGAAATGAAGATGGGCCGTTACTGGAGCAAGGAAGAGAGGAAGCAGCATTTAGTGAAAGCAAAGGAGCAGAGGAGGCGGCGTGAGTTTATGATGCAGAGCAGGTTAGATTGCTTAAAGGAACAGCAAGGAGCAGAGGACAAGAAAGAGATGAATATCATTGAACTGAGCCACAAAAAAATGATGAAGAAGAGAAATAAAAAAATATTTGATAATTGGATGACAATCCAAGAACTGCTAACCCACGGAACAAAGTCACCAGACGGCACACGGGTGTACAATTCCTTCCTGTCAGTGACTACTGTATAATCACGTCGCTAAGTTATGTACAGAAACCACTACCATTGGGGTAGAAATCAATGCCTCGTTCAATGTGGCAAGATTTTTGTATATAAGATACAGTCATGGAGTTTATAGTTCAAATACTGAACTCTACAAGCCTGGGTGCCAGCATCTCCCTGCTGGAGTGGAGAGGAAGCTTGCCCGTCTCCTTCAAAGGCAATAGCAGCAGTGCTTTTTGCAATACTGATTGTACTTTTTTTACTTGTTACCTTTTACATGAAGTGTTTAAATATCAGAAATGTATTAACCATACTTACACAGGTAATTTGCTTAAACTATATTCATATTAAAAGGTACCCGTGCTTCTCTTTACCTAAAAAAAAACCCAAAAAAATAATGCAAAAACCCCACAAGAGCAACTGCACATACGTATTTTTTGTGAAACCATATTTTGTGATATTCTTTTGCTGTTGTTCACTTCTACACAGAGTGCTGTTTATCAATATGTAGCTCAAGGTTTAAACTCAGAGTTAGAGTCATTCTCTTGTAATATTTAACATTTATCAAACCGCCGTTTTTAGAGTTATGCTCAACATTTAAACATTTTTCTTTTTAAGGGTTCTGAAGAAAGTACGTAGGTTTCATCTGAAAAGCCTGAAGCCAAGTACTCTAGACTGCAGCTTTCAAGGATTTTAAAGCAAGTTTGCAAATGTTGCAACTTATTGGAAAAACGTGCATGTACAGCTGATTTGTTTATATAAGACAGTTTGTGGAATTTGAAAAGCCCATGGTAGTAACTGTTTGCTTTATAGTTTTGAATGTATTGACTTATAAAGGCAGTTTCATGAAATCATCATTAGCTACAAACGTTGACAAGTAAAATGACGTCAAATAAATTATTGTTTTATATTTCAAACTATTTTAAGTTCTTTTGACTCCCTTCTAGTTTCACTACATAGAATATTCTTTCCTGGAGCGTAGCTCCCGTGCTCCTGAAATGCCTGGAGAGCCTACCGGAGTCAAACTTAGAATAATTTGCATCTGACTTCTGGGGGAATTTGGATTCAGGTTTTCTTGCGGAAAGGAGATATGGAGGGAAGAGGCAAGAGAGAAGTATAGGGAATATCCAGAGTAGAATCAAGCAAAGCCTGTCTTCAACTCACAGAGCATGTAAGATGACTTGTGAGAAAGAAATAGGACTTTTACTCTCCTGTTCTGATTTGTTTTGTGATTTCTTAAGGGTATATAAAACCCACCTACAAACTTCAGCGTGGGTTTGTGCTAAAAACAGCCAATAAATGCATTAAAGCATATATAAATTAAAGCAAATAAATATATAAAAGGGTGAAAAAAAGACAAAAACCAAGTGTCAGAGAGGTATCACACTCCTTTTCTTGTTATCCATTTCTAATTTAGAATTCAGATATCAATTGGAATATTTTGCTGGATTAAATAATATAGACTCATTACGAATAGCTCCCAGATTCTCCATCCCCTCTCCTTTTCCCTTATCTCCACATAAAACTTGCTCCCAAACCCTTCCAAGGTTTTGTTCTGGACTCTTCTGTCGTAACTATACAGAGCAAAAATTTTTATCTTAATGATATCAATGAAAAGTTGGAAGGGGAAAGATCAACAGCTTCTCAGTGTCTATTTCGTCCGTTATCAGGAAGCAAACAACAGATTTGTTCAGGGTTTTTTTCCACTCCCTTTGTGGCCTAGCACTGAATTAGCATGGAACATATATCTACCGTATTCCACAGGTGAGACCTGGAGCAATATCCAGCCTCTCCTGAAGTTCTGAAACTCATGTGCAGGCAGAGCTATGATTAGTGCAGAATCCCTAAAAAAAAAAGACAGTTAAGCCATCTTTAGTCTACCTGGAAATACTAATTTGAAATGCTTTCATAAGGAAGAATTCTGATCGGGGTGTTCCTCAAAGATAGGCTCGTTCGCAGTAACTTCACAGGTATCGGTTATATAAATGTGCGTGTGTGTAACAGCAGAAACCTATTTGGGAATTCCAGTGTGATGTGTAGAAATTCCACCAAAGCATCAACAGTATAAAATTTACATTCATTAAGATGTTGAAATAAAATTATTGGCCAAGAATTACTCTCACACCTTTTGAGTTTTTTCCTCACTAAACATCTGTTGTTATTTTGGTCAGTTCAAAACCACCTCTCTCCTTTGGTATTCTGATTTATTAACTAGCATCAGTTCACAGAATCCATCAGTTATCCTGGAAATCCAGGCAAAAGCTTTGTAAACTTCAGATTTTCCTTTGACCTTCTCAGTTGTCACACCCCCTTTTTCCTTGCCTTATCAAAGTACTTCATGCAGTGTTGAAAAGGGAGGTTTGAGGTCTCTTTTCCTCTCAAGGAACCACTGGAAATTACCATCGCGTTAGTCCAAACCTGACCTTGTTACAGTGAAACGAATCAGACTCAAAAGCAGCCTCTGGTGCCTAAGAGGAAATATTTCATCCAACAGCTTTCCTAGAAAGTTGCGTTCTAGTACATACCCCAGTGCTTAAAAGATACCAGCTGCAATTGTTGTTCTAGTTGCCTGCAGGATGGAGGAAATCTCCGTGCAACACTGGAGACTGTGTCTCCTGTCTTCCCCCAGGCTCCACCTGAAGCCCAGGACTCTCCACCAACTCCTGCAGAGCAACAGAGCCATCCTCACAGCCCGGGCACGGACGCCCAGCCCACGGCAAGATGCTGACTCGGTGTGGTGGGTTGACCCTGGCTGGACACTCAACTCAAACCTCAGTTACTCAGACTCCTGCAGGGATCAGCATGGGGAGATGTGCTCCTTCCATTAGGGAGGCTCATTCCAGGTGGTTTTTGAAGCTCAGTTAAACCTGGAAGGAGGTAACGGGAGTTGCTGCTCAACTGAACAGATAAATCTGGATACAGATTAGTGCAGAATTCAACCTGATTTTTTTACAATGAAAATGGGCTCTGTGTCAAACTGGGGTCACTTTCCCTAAATTGCAAAACGTCTCCCAGATGTAGAATCTATAAAAATGTAAAATACTTATTTGCAAATAGGGTTTAAATCAGCGTGGAATCACCCAGTTTAGAGGTGTACTGAAATGGGAAAGCCCTGAACCAAACCTAACAGCATTTTTTTTGTAAATTAAAAGAAGAGAACTTGCACATTAGGGACGGCAAATAAAATGAGGTAAGACTACATATTGCCTAGGGACTACTGGTTGGAGAACTAATTAGGATTATAAACTGAAAGTATGTAAATTAACCAAATATAATTATCTGCTAGTGGCCTTTGGAAATAGGTTACAGGATACTTGTTAGCAAAATTGCTGAAATGCCTGGAAGCCGTACAAAGCAAGCCATAAGCAATTTAAACTCTGCTTTTTTTTGTTTTATTTTCAATTGTTTTTAAAACAGTTGTTGTGTTAAGGATTTAGTAGAACATAAACTAATTAGTGAGAGAAAACTCAAAAAAAAACCCAAAAGTAAGACAAATATTGTCACAGCAGATGCTGTACCTCCGTCCCGAGGCTCTTGGTTTTATTAAATGTAAATTCTTTAACGTGACAAAATAGCAAAGATTCTGCTTGGAGTTTCATCCCAGCAGCTTCATTTCTCCATTAGAACAGCTTCTGTGAGCTTCCAGCCAGAGCTAAGCTGGAAAAGCGGTGGCTTTCTTGTCCCAGTGCAGCTTCTCAGCTTTATGGGCTCTATGGAGATGTGTTCACTGTTCTAGTGCAAACATGCAGAATTAATGTCCCTTTTCTCTAAGTGTCTGTCATGACACAAAGCAGTACTAGATTCAGGGGCTTCTGTGGGGAAATCTCACTCCCAGTTCATGTCATCAGGAACAGAAGATTGGCCGCTGGAGAAACTGATGGTAGTTGAGACAGCGGTACATATTAGATATTGGAAATTGAAGGGGATATGGGGGTGTCACATGCAGAGGTTGGCTAGGCTGATTTCGTGCTCAAGCAGGAGGGCTTTAATACACAGGCCTGACACAAAGCCCATTTCGGTGATCTGAAAGACTCGAAGCAATCTCAGAGGATTTGAAAACACTATTAACTTACATAGTTAACTATCCTAAACTGTACCAGTCAAGGATATGAAGAGAGGGGCCATCACTGTTTTCTATATCAGAGCACAACTTGGTTTGCTGCTGTTAATCACACCTCCCACAGACCTCCTAATGGTCACTGCTTAAAAATAAATAAATAAATAAAAAACCTGATCATCCTACAGCCCTAACAACACATTGCCACCTCAAGCTGTACTCCCCTCCAGAAGCTCCAGGAGATCCGTGTCTGAGCTCATACTGCAAAGTAAATTATGCAACTATTTCTGTTGCTGGACTGATTGTAAACAAGGTTCACAAGTTAGCGTGCACTCTTCAGAAGTGTTCTTTCTCAGCTAGGTCCTAAAAATTCTTGCTGGAAACCTAAAAATTCCCAACACTAGATCCTCATGTCTGTACCTTAAAAGGATGCAATTGCCTGCTCTGAAAACTAGGTCAAAACCCAAACGAATTTAAATGTTTATCAGATTCGATCTATAAGTTTGGAATATTGAGAGTTAAAGCTTCATCTGAGTTCTGTTACCTAAATTAGTACATTGACATCATGGATCTCAGAGCATAATTGCAATGACTGATCAAGTCCAAAACAGGAGCAAAGTTCTAGCAGTTTCCTGTGAAAAACCGTATCATCTACTGAGGCACAGAATGTTTCTTACAGGAGGTTTAATTAAATAAATTAATAACTAAAATAATGACTTGGTAACAATGCTCCGAGAAGTGTTTTAATTTACAAAAATATAATGTCTGTGTTACAAAAATCAATGTAGCTTCACTGAAGTCAAAACCCAAATAAAAATCTGGGCTGATATTTTCTCACTTTTCCTTTCTATGCAAAACTAAAGTAATTTTTAGACAATAACTACATTTCTCCAAAATCTCCTTGAAGTACCTCTATGAAAAATCAAGTTAAAGCAGGTCCAAACAGCCCATACCTATTTCTCCCAGCAGATGCTCTTGGCCTTAGGTCATGGGCTTCTCACACCCTACTCTCATCACTCCATTAGCCAGGGGAAAAAATGAGTCACGTAAGACAGAAAGGGACCAGAAACAATAATCTTCACAGTTTTTCAGTTGGGTCTGGGCCCAGCTATGACTAGGGATCGATTACGTAGGCAAGAAATAACATATGTAACATGCACAAAAACACCAAATCTGCTTCTGTTTATATGTTTTAATTTTCTGGTTAGTTCTTAAGGATCCAAAAAGGACCTAGTCCATCTCACATATTATATGATAAACACATCATATTTCATGTTAAAATATAAATCTGCTGTGTTGGGATTAGAAAAATCCCCAAAGGACGGGAAATATCTTCATTTCCACAGCATAAAAAGATTAAATGGCTTGCTCTGAAACCCAGGTAGGAGATTCTACTATAAAACACAAGCTTAAGGAACAGCACTTGCCTGAAAACAAAGGGTCAAAATCAAAATGCTGCCAAATCCTAAGCTGCAAAGGTGCAAGCGGGCACGATAGCGTTGGGTGGCTGGGTCAGGGACCGCTCAGTCTGGCCAGGAGAGAACACTCGAGCTGTCCTTTCAGATAAGTTTGTCAGGGAGGAACTTTAAAGGTAATTTCTTTGACAATTCATCCTTTTTATGTTAAGCGACTGCAGGACCGTGCGACAGGGAGCCCCATTAACTGAGAATAAGAACTTCTCTGTAAAAGTGAACTTTTGGTGACCTTCTCTCAAAGAAAATACTTTATCATATTGGAGCGCAGGCCTCCCAGGTGTCACGGCAAGGCTCGGACCGGGAGGGATTCCATTGTCCCTATTAGGAGAGCGAGCTTTGATTTTCGATAATCCATCCTTTGGCTTAGCTGGGCTTTGTTAGCTTAGAATGCCATAAACAAAGACTCCCCAAAAGGCAAATCCAGCTATAATTGTTTAATAAAAGTAAATCAAAAGGCTGCAAATTGAAGACACCCAAGGTTTGTCAAATTTCTCCTTAGCTCCTGTTAAATGTAAGCATCCAACATTTACGTGTCCTTAGGGCTCGAGGTAGCAGCCAAAATAAAAGTGGTAAGGTCACATCTAAATAATTTCCACAAGAAACCCAATTCGGTTATGCCATAAGGTCCAGCAAGTGCAGATGCCAAATGTAACAAAAAAACAAAGCCAATTTCACAAAGCTATTCCAGAAAACACTTCTCCGCTCTACTGCATTTGAACTCCCATTAAAAGAAACTCCACAGGCTTCTCTCCACAACCTGAACTCAAGGAAGAGAGGCAAGCACTATGTGATTGTTTTGTAATGAACTGAGGAGCTTTTTGCAGTATTTCCATTCCAAAGTCATCAAAAACTATCTCTAGTGGGGAAAGACTGACCCTTCCTGTATACACAACCACACAGCTTTCTCCTGTGTTAGTGTTTTGCAATAAGGCTAAAGTTTCTTGCTCCGTTTATTCTTTCCAGAAGTCTTTGTAGGCATCTCTCTGTGCATCTGTATTAGGAATCAACTGAAGTTGGAAAGAACCTCTGGAGATCATCTAGTCCCATCCACTACTCAAACATGACATTATCAAGGATTGCTAAACCCAATATAAACAAACAAAAGTGCCACAGAATGTAGATTTAAGGCAGAGCCCAAAGGCACAATGAAGCAGACACTAAAAGGGGGTTAACCGTTTCAACACAAGCTCTGCCTTTCTTCTCCACGAGCATTTTGTGCCGGACACTTCGGAACGCCCCTCGTGTCCTAGTCCTGCAAGGCTTTTCATTAGCACCCCAAATACCAGTTTCCCTAATGCAAATGATGGCAGGGGCTCCAGTTTTAGAGAGATGACATGAGTGCCTCTCGGGGTGGGGGACAGAGCAGGGCCTGTATTCACAGAGTCCTGGGGGGTCCTGGAGCCCTGGTAAGCAGCACAAGGGCACAGCTCCTTCAGTGACCACGAGCACCAAGCAGAGCTGGTTCACAAGGTCAAGGAGCGGGAACAAGACTCCAACATCACACTGCAAAACTGTTGTAGCCCAGCCCTCAATGGGGTCAGGCGTGAGAAGAGCAGCAGTTGTGCGAGGCTCGCTCTTGACACACAAGATGAGTTGGGATTTATCGCCTTAAAATATCCGCACTGGAAGCAGCACACACCCGGAGGACAAAGAAGGTTCCACGCCTTTGGGTGGCTACACAACTGCACTGCTCCTTTGAGTACTGACTGGAGAAAAAGTCACATTATTAAGAAAAAGTAATAAGCACCAGAATCCACATCTGCGTGGATTTGCGAGTCGCACACGCGCCAGCTCTTCTCCTTCCCAAGTGCCAGTACAGTCCTTTGCCTGAGCATAAATGGCACCTGTCCCCCAGTGGAAGCTTTGCTTGGCTTTACAGGAGAAGGAACAGACCTTGCTGAAAAAAAGCAGCTTCACACATCAGCGCTGATCGGTTATATATCACTCACACACAAATGAGAAAAACCCAAAGCTAGAGCACCCCTTCCCATGTTTTACAGTAAAACAGCATCTGTCGTTTTCAAAACTAAGTCAGAATAAACAAGGCAATTTCAGTTGCTGGCGTGCGGCTGCTGATGAGCGCAGAGAAATATTTCCAAATTAAATGGATGAACATCCATGTGGCTAAAGCAGTACAAACAGGACCGGGCACAGCTGGTACTTTGTCTCCTAACATGGAGATTAGAGCCGTCAGCAGGGGCACGCGAGCCCAAAATGCCGTAATTGTGCTAAATAGCAAGTGCTTGCCAAAGGGCTTCTATATTCCCAGCACAGCTCTAAACCTCAAGTCACCACCAACATCCGAGGCAACAAGGTTGCCTTAAAAATGCAATTCAGATTTTCATCCTCTCCACTGGAGGAGGAGGAGACCTGCTTCCAAATTCAGGTTACTCGTGGGCCAGCCCACAAACAGTAGCAACAGACCCCAGCAAAGTACCTCATAATATTCTCCATTTTACTTTAACTATGGCAGCAACCCCTCAAACACCTCACTCCTCTCCCACTTTCCTGGTTGATCTGTTCAGGTAACAACAATCTTCTGTTAAAACAAAAAAATGAACATGAGTTACATTTTAAAGGTCAGTGACCAAGCATATGACTCGACTGATAAAATACTTAAATTATTGGGTTTTTAAATCAAATTAAGATTGGGTTTGGATCACATTAAGAATCTTCACTCCAACGTTGCTCACAAATGCAGCCAGTACTTTCACATACAGGGTAAATCAGTACTCTTTGAACACTGATACATCAGGTAGACCTCATGTGCTTGTGGTCCTCAGATACGTAAACGGCTGTTATGAGCAAAAAGGACTGATCTATTCCCCAGCAGAGACACCCTATTCTTCTCCTCTGGAGAGGTAGAAGAACTGCTCCAAAGCAATTTATGCCTGATGAAGCTACACCATGCAGCAGGGCTAAAAGGATGAGGAATGAGCACCCACAATAAAAAGAGAACACCGCAGAAGGCAGCAACTGCAAGTCTTTCACAGGCTTGGGATTCCTCCTCATCTTGGGCCAGTCTGAAGTTTGTCCTCTCTCAGGAGTGGCAGTCTTGTGGCAGGTCTCACTGCACAAGGGCAAATCTTCAGGACTCTCAGCTAGTGGTCAGATGTCAAGAAGAATTCAGCCAGGACAGGAGGCGATCAGATGAAAAAACACTGGCATTGAATAAAGCATCTGTAGTCTTCTCATGCGGCCAATGATCACAGTGCTCTGGCCTCTGGCTGTTCGCTCCTCCTTGCACAATCAAACTTCTCCTTTGCACCCTTGGCCACAGACGTTTGTCTGAACATTGACACAAAGGCCCTTACTCATACAGACCATCACAAGGAAACACAACAGCTGGATACTAACAAGGCCACAACTGTTTCCAACCTGTCACTGACTCCTTAGGAATTCAGAAGGGATCTGCTGACACATCAGATCCCCACACTTATCACCACACGAGCCAGGGCACACAACAAAGTGTTTCATCTCTCCTCTGAGACGACTCTAATCTCTTTCAAGCAAATGCTGTCCTCTGTGTGGTACAGAAATATAAATTCCAAATGGGAAAAGAAGCGGATGCCAAAGCGCAGCAGCAGGAAGAACCTCTCTCCAGCAGCTGGGTGTCACACCACCATCCTGAAGACCCTTCAGAATGGGTGAATCCAGTTACAGCTTCAGTCTCGTTCAACATAAAGTTCTCATCTTAATGGGGTGAAAACCAGGCTGAGGTTAAGCTAAGGGACAGAAGACAATGACCAATGCTGTTGCCAAAGATGGGAAGGGTACCTGAATGAAAGGCACACACAGGAGAGCGGCCACAAAGAACACCCCTCCTGCCTCAGAGGGTGGTGCAGCCATTAGGGCAACCTAGGAACCGGTTTTTCAGAAAAAAATAAGGGGTCATATGGACTTTGGGTTTGACCCAGGATCAAGTTATCGCACCATGATGACTTATGCAAATAGGACAAACACAGAGGCCCCCACAGTCAGAGAGAGCCTCAAGGCGTCAGGGCAGATGACGAAGCAGCAAGTGCACCGAGAGAAAGTGAGATGGGGAACGCATTCGCCTCTGGTTCCTCTTCGTGAAGCAGAGTGACTACATATCTAGCAGCTCACAATAAATAGCCCCTTACTTGAAACACAGATTAAACTTGTTCTGAAGCTGCTAAATGTGCAGCTTCTCTGGAGAGGAATACAATCAGATTTGCATAAAGATGTTTTTTTAAGGATGTTTTACTTTGTTTGATAGTCACATAAAATACTAGAGACTAAAATAAATCTTAAAATGCACTGACACAGAATTAGGATACTTAAGGATAAGCCTGGATTATTTGCAGAAAGCTGGGGAAACCCAACAAAAGTAAGTCTCTGCCAACAGCTGATTGACTGAGGGGCGTAGATGAAAGAGCTTTGGTGCTCTTTGTAAATTTACATTCTGAAATAGAGTGGGTAAATGGAAATTTAAACTGATACAGAGTATGAAATGGCTAGGAGTCCTTAGAAGCTAGTTCAAAACTCACTAAAGGTAGTGGGATTTTTATCAGGCCCATATGAATAAGAATTCTTCTCACTATGGCAGAAAAATTCAGACATACCCTATCAGAGCTTAGTAACACCACAAGAATCAGCAGAGTTAAAATCAGATCAAGCTTTCATCTAGAATTTCTTGCTAGTCATTTCAAGCTATAGCTGAAGAAAGCCAAGCTTTTTCTGCCAGAAGATGAATGATTTATACACATGAAATCACCACCTCAGATCATTCCTATCTTGACAAGTCTCAACTGAGGCTGCATTTTCTCATTGTCTATCTTTAATTGATAAACTAGTTCTATTAGTTCATTGTCTTTCTACCCACTCACCTGTAAACAGGCCAAAGTATTGACAGCAAGGAGTCCTCCCGATGAAGACAAAAGCTCGTGGGTAGGGCCCCACTGGAGGACTTAGCTGAATACAGACAGACAGAAAGCTTCTCTGCCAAGCTTTTCTGCTGGAGAATGTCCTCCTAAATAGGTGACCATGGGGAGCTCCACTATCACAGCCCAGAACTGGGGTGGGCGCCACAACGGCCAGTTGCAAGCACAGCTCCAAGTCAGCTCTTCTTTAAGCCCTAGTCAAGTCGCTTCTTTTGTTCAATAGATGAACAGACTTTCTTTGCTTAGTAGTGTTTGTCCATAACACGCCAAACATCATCCTGCACTTGCAATGGCAAATATGACTTAAGCTAAAGATGAGAAATTTTATTGCGGGAGAGGAAGGAGCAGGATAAGGAAGGAAGGTTAAAAATACTATCTACCAAGATGAGAATTGCTGTTACGTGAGAAAACAACCAATAGTGCCTAATAGTTGAAGCTCAATCTACGAGGCTTTTTGACTTTTATGGCTGTCTGCTTCATGACAGCGAGAGCTACAAACCATAACTTTAATAGGTTCAACCAAAGAGTTATGATAATATCAGATACTGTGGATGATGAGCAAATAACAGCAAAAATGTAATGAAAAGTATATATTTATGTCCTTGTTATTAAACCCGAAGCTATAAACATCAACAGCCCTAAGAGTAGCGGTTTCTATCGTCATTGATCAATGCCTTGTTTTGAAGAACAAGGAGAAGGTTAAAATGGGAAAGAAAGACAGATTTCCCCCCACACACACACTTCTCAATCTGAAAGTGTTACACTGGCTATTTTAGGTGGAACCTGCATTTCTGGAACATTTTTGTGTAAGGCAAAATGGCTAGCAGTAGAAATGCAGTCATTTCAGGGCCTTTGAATCACACCACAATGCAGATGTTAAACTGCTAATTGACCAACAACCATGCTCACCAATGCGTACACTTCAAATTTGTTTCTTATGTCCTCTCCACTGGCATAATTCTCAGCTGATATTGCAACCACACCTAATCACTGCAAAATAGGGGTTAACTCTTCAGTAACTATTGCCTCAAAGACTTTGAGGAGAGAAGGCAATCCGGCCAAATCAATGCAAAACCTTTGCAATTAATGGAATTGACCGTAACCACTGGTGCAAAAATACCTTCTGCCTATGATAGCACCAGGGATGCAGACGCTGGCTTAAAACTTAGTTTGAAAACCTTCCATGTCTGCAACAACCTAGAAGACAGTGGCTCTGCACCTGCTTCTATTCACTGTTATACCTTGTTCTCTCTCCCTGCCTACTCAGCTACACATTCAGAGGATTACGGTTTTTTCCAGTCCAAGCCTTATCCCCTCACATCTGGTTCTGAATGGAAAAAAATAAGGTCACACACTTAACATTTCTGTAATGCTACCACTCACTTCCAACATGGTAAGAGAGAAGTTTCATTTCTGCTGTCTGCTCTGATGAAACGTTCATACAAACATATGCTGAGAGAGCACAGAAGATTGGCACAATCCTTCCCTGCAGCACTGATCCCCCTCTCCTGAACTCCTCTTTCGACCTCCTCTCTCTGGCATCATATAAAGAAAATACCCGATAACCACCCAGGAAATCCAACACCATCCTCTTGAGCACAAAACAGCCCAGAGGTTCTCTTTTTAATCATTTTAGATTAAAAAAAAAGAAACACTAAAGGAAAGATCTAACTAAAGCCCTGTAAGATGGCAAGTCTGATTCACTCAGTCTGTGCCATTTCCTGGGACAGACTCTGTGCTCTTAAAACAGTCCCTGGCATTGTCTCGGTGTTACACGCAGCGTATTATCCTGGCAGCTCATCAGTTCTCCTGCCAACCCACTGACCCTTCTCCCATTAAAAAGGCATCAGCTCTTCCCTCTATTGACGTCGGTCATTCCTCTTCCTCCAGCCTCCGAGCCCATCACTTCGGGTCAGACTAAGCCCCCATGGCACATATCGCTGCTTCTCCCCAGGTAACCACGCTGGGCATTAACCCGACTCGCTGCAATTCCACAAGTCCTCTCCATGCTTTTCCTAATGAGCTCAAACAAAAATAAGCTTTCCTACACAGAAAAGGGTTGAGAAGACAACCTTTACGGTGAAAAGGCTAATATTTTTCCCTTAACTGAAAGAAAACCTACTTCTCCTGAACATTACAAATGGTCCTTGCACAGCACTTGTGTGTTGTCATTTATGCGAACTGTTCTTACACTGGGAGCAAAGATGCCCAGTCGTATGGACCTTGGCCATGGCTTTGTGCTACTCCTTAAGGGAACTGGTGCAGTGCTTGCTTTCTTTTCTGTTTTTAATAACCTGGATTGTTATTATTATTGCTGCTGTTGTTGCTAAAGAGCTCTAGGGGGAGATGTGGAAATAGTCTGTTCCCTTGTGTAATGCCTGAAATCAAAGCAGAATACATCAGGCTGACACTGTCTGCCTGTTACTGCCTTAAAGCTTGTTATTAAAAACAAACAAAAACCATCGCTGCACCACAGCGTATTCCACCTCCCCCAGAATGGAAGGGCAATTTAATCTCATGGTGCAAGACAGAGAGGGTTCAGGTCTCCTTTACAGCAACAGAGGCCAGCCAACATCACCATGTGCATTTATATCCCAACCTCTCTGCGATAGAAAAGGTGTGCAGAGGACCCAGAAGACAGAATCCCACTCTTATGCGGTTGTGTATGGACACTGTTTGCACCAGCGAACAGCACAGCACTGGAGAGTTGAAGAATTTCATACAAAACAACTTCAGGAAATGCTCGTAAGTTCTTCCACTGGAATAGCTACAGAATGATAAACTCTGAGCCTTGAAATGTGCTTTCAAAAGCCTCTCAAAGTAAAACTCTCCTGTAGCATCACAACAACAGCTGAACTAGTTTTGTATGAAGTATCGTCGTCATCTGAGCATATGTATCTGCAGAAGATGGTGCACAAATCCCCAAATCCAATGCTGCAATTATTTGTGCACTATTTAGAAAGTGGCAAGCTCACCACTCACAACACAAAGGTTTTCCACATCACCCCTCCCTCAAGAAGCAAAGTCACTCACACTATCTGCTTGCTGCCCTCGCAGCCTTCTCGGAGCACCTGCAAAAACCCAGCAGAGCACTGATGCAGCTATGGGCATCAAAGAGAATGCCACAACTTGGCCTCAAAAAGGAAAAAAAAAAATCATTTCTCTTTGGGCCTGACAAACACTGCTGTTTGCATAAAGGTGCTTCAAGTTCTATACTTTTATTAGTGTTTATATAAAGAATTTCTTCTGGTTTTTTTCCTCTGGAAAGAGTGAAGTCTGAAGAGGTGCGTTAATCCTGGTAAATCACTATCTCACCTGCAACTACTGTTCAATATTCTTAAATCTGCCAGCACCAAAAATATAGGTTTTCTCTACACTAAATACTTCTAAAAATACCAGTAAGGCCACTCCAGGGAAAACTGTTATCATGAAATAATTATGTCCTTTTGGGATATAAACACCTGGCTGTGCTTTGTGGGTTAGAACAACATGAATTACAGCAGAAAAACATCTCCTGTTGTGCTTTTCTGTTAAAAGCAGGAGGTTTCCTGTCCTCCTCCTCCTCCCAGATTTTTAGAAGGTGGTTCAGGCACCTTAGCTAAAAACGTGCTCATAAGAACTGCAAGAGAACAAACAGCTGTGACTTTCTTACTCTACAGCCATCTGTGTTCATGTATTTTTAATGAATCATTTTGGTTATTCATTCACACAAAAACTGTATTTGGGTTGGTATTTGCAGATTATCTTGTTATCAGCCAACACTTCCACTGCTGAGAGGGTAGCCAACAACAAGCAGGTCTGAACTGTTTGTCACAGGTGAAGAGAAGCACCAGAACTGTCTGCAGCGGGAAGAGGAACAAGCCTCTCACAGCTGCACTATCCTTAAGGTCCCACAGTTTGGTTTCACAGAGGAAAGTAATTCAGACCCCATTTCCACAAAAAGCCATGAGAAAAAGGCTCCTGCTGGAAAGAGCTGCCTGTGCAGATCTCCTTGAAAGGACCCCCACTAAGTGCTGAGGAGCTGTGGTGGAGCTGGGTACACCAACAATGCCCCGACCAGCTCATCCCAGGCAGCTGAGGTCGCCTACACTGTTCACACTTCAGTGCCAATAATACCGTAAAAGATGTGAGTCTTTCAAGGTTATTTTTTTTTCCCCCCAATCAAAATGAGAAAAGGTTGCAACATCTGAGATTTTTTGGACACTCTCCTAAAAAACCAGTCATCACCTGGTTTGGAAAAAGGCCCAAAGTGCAATACTCGGGATCTATTTACACATAAAGAGACAAATCAATTCAGGACAGGGCCCACACCCAGTGAGCAAAGCAGGCTGAGGGATGAATTCACCCTGGTAATTCACACTTTGTGTGCCAGATGGAAGCCTGTGTCACAAATGCTCATTTTGCATCATTTTACACATGAGTAGGGACCTAAGGGAGTGGGAGGCACAGAGCGGAGCTTAAAAAAGAGTGAGAGACCAAAAAGAAGAGACAACTGAAACACAATAGGAGACCCAAGACAGACTGAAGGCTGAAAACACACTCAAAGCCAAAAAAAAGCAGGGGAGAGGCAAAAAATGGGTGGCTGGCTGAAAAGTGGTGGGAGACCAAGAAAAGAGTTAAGGCCAAAACGCAGGTGGGGCAGGAAAAAGGGGGTCAGAAGTTAAAGTGGGGACTTGAGACTTAAAACAGGTAGAAGGCTGGAAAAGGGTGACAGACTAAGAAAAAGGCTGGAAACTGGTGAGTCAAATGGGGGAGCTCGGACCAAAACAAGCCTGAAAGCGTTGGGAAGGCAAAATGGGGGTGTTGAGGCCAAAAACAGATGGGAGACCACAAAAAGTGTGAGAGGTCCAGGAGGCAGCTGAGGGCAAAACAAGAGCGGAAGATCAAGATGTAAGGTTGAAAGAGAGGTGGGAAATGAGAGAGATAGGTGGGAAGGCAAGAGAGAGGAGGAAGGTCACCTGGAGACCTGAGGCTGAGAAAGGAGCCAGAAAAGGAATGAGAAGCCAAAAAGGGGTGGGAGGCCTGGAAAATGTGGAGGCCAAAAGAAGGGAGAGGTCAAAAGGGGAGAGTGGAGGTTGAAAACAAAGAGCAGTCACACCTGTTTTAAGCAAGCCAGCTTTTGTAGTCTATCACTTATTTTAAATTCACGAACAAACTCCCTTTTAGTCATGATTTCTGCTAAGAAGTGAGAGAAGAGAGTGACGAACGCATCGATGTGATATAATCAAGCTTATCTTTGCTAATGTGATAACAGCAATGGGTTTATGACCTATTGGATAAAACAACGAACAGAAAAATTACATCATTTGGCTGTGGCTACCGGCACGTCATAGATGGCTCTCGGGCTGGGATAACTGAGCACATACTGCAGTGATTCATATGAAAAGCCGGGTGGCGTATAAATTGTTTAATAGAAGAGAGCAATATGGCATGCAAACCAAACTAAACCAACCAGAAATAATTTGGGCCCCCTTGAAAAGATTTACAAAGATTTATTTCATATATAAATCCTCTTTCCTGTAATATCAGAAAGAGGACAAGCATTTCTTCAGCTTATTTATACAGAACAGAATGGAAATATCACTTCAGGAAGAGGAATGTTACACTTCTCCTTCCCCTCAAGACATAATATAGGGGCATCTTGGCTAAAGGTCTCCTGAAAACTTTGACGGTAAAATCAAGTTCATCAGCGCTACATAAATACATAGCAAATATTTATTTACAGGCTTGAAATTAATACCATAGAAGAGGATGAACGACACAAAGTTGGGTCTCACTCACAGCTTCTGAGCACAGGATTCTCCAGAGCGTCAGCATTTCAAACGGTGCCTCCGCTGCAAGTTAGAGTGGGCTCCCGTGTGCCCAGCCCCAAGCAGCACGGGGATTCTCCTGGTCTAAAGAACATCCATCACATACTACCAAGAGATTAATTTAGAGCCTTTCCCGTTCCAGCAAGTCCAGTTTCACGAGCAGCCTTTGGTCAAGAAAGGAATTGTAATTTCTTCATTGTTCAGACAGCATGTCGGGGCAGAACTTGCTGGGGGATGCCTTTTACTAACATGACAATACCTGCTGTTCGCTGCTCCAGTCTAGTAACCAAACAGCACACCTAAACGGGCAGCTACTGGGCCAAGCCCTCCTGTCAATACTCCAGTGATTAAATCAAAAGCTGTGGAAATTCATCTAGCAGTTAAATACAATGGGCTTTATTTCTCCAGCTCTATGCACCGCTGCCAAGCACCACGTGCTCCTTCATTTGAGCTCAAGCTGTAAAGACTTTGGAATCCCGACACGCACAAATCAATCCATAAGCTCAAGGGTTGCAAGCCCGGCACTGTTTTCCCTGGGTGCTCTGAGGTTGCTCTGTAAAAGTCAGGCCAGGTTTAAAATGAATGCGCACAAAACCAGAACTGGAGCTCAACTGGTGTGAGCTGGGAAGTGGGACTGCTGTACCTCACGAGACACAAAGCACAGCCCTCTCCCAGTGCCCATCCCCTGCACTGGGTCTGCAGCCACAGACACATTCCTTACCTGCTGCACATCACAGGGTGCTACAGTGAAAAACCACAAAGCCCACAGCTGGGCAGTACCGTAGCAGTTTGGAAGAGAGATTTATTTATTTTACATATATATATATATATAATGATTTTAGACATTTATTTTTCTGTATTTCTCCCCACTGGGCATGCTCTGTATGGAGTTGCTCAGGCACAGCTAACACCTTCAGCCTGAAGGCAGAGCTGCCCCAAGGCTTACAAATATTCACAAGACAAATATTCACAAGAGTTCCCAGCTGCCTCAGAAAGCAGGATATGCTTAAGTCTCATTTGAAGTTTGAAGGCCTGGTTCATGTGCAGATGAACAAAGCCTCAGGATTTCACCCTTTTTATTGCTGCAAATGCCAAGAAAAGTTTAAAATTAATAGCAACCAGCATAAAGTTGAATGGGAAATAAAAGAAACATTTACTGCCTTAGACACAGGCCTGTGCCCCTGACATTTCCATATCAGGGCAGTATTCTCTCTGCTTTAGCAGCAGACGAGCATAAAACACCCTCTTACTGCAAACACCATGAATTTTTCTGTCCTTTTAAACTTAGCTGTGGAAGGCTGCATACTATAAAAATAGAGAAAAAGAATGGAAGACTCTCATTCTACATAAGGCAATTACCAGAGCTGTCAGCAAGAGCAAGATTTACTACATGGAAAGGGTAAAGAGAAAGGAATGTGCCAAGCAGTTCAGAAAAAAAAAAAAATGAAAACCACAGGGTTGCAAGATATTTTGCCAACCCCAGATTTGGTGGAGGCCACGTAGCTGTAGGACAACCTCCAAAACCCCAAACACCCCCCAGGTTTTTATCTCTACAGGTGATCCCATTAAAACCAGAACAGCTCCCTGTGGGGCGTGCGGCTCCTCAGAAGCTGCTTCTCTAACAAAAGACACGGGACCACAAAACCTGACTCCTCTGCAGTTCTGAGGTTATCCCACAAATAGGCAGCTGCAAAACTGGAAGCTCTGATGGGAAATTTTGCCAAGAGACACCAGACTTCTCAGCAAATTGTATTAACCCATCTAGACTCCTGGGAGATGAACCACTAGTTTCATCCAGTGCTGCTGCCACCACTGGAAGTGTTGCCAGATGGTGCAGATCACGAGCAGCGTGTTCCTACTCGGAGTCAGTGCCCTAGGAGATCAAAGGGATCATTGCTCAAACTCAGCCAGAGCAGCCACGGTTCTGGGTGACGGGCAATAGGCTGCCACCTCACAGCTTGAAGGTCTTCAAGTCTCCATCATCTGCAATTGGTCAGTAACACAACTTAGGAGCTACACTCTTTCTCTAAATACATGTTACCGTCCATCGTCACTCTCAGCTTTGATCATAGTGCTACTGTAAGAAACAACTAAACGTCATCTCACTAAAATCTTACTCTACTGGAAATTCAGGTAGTAGTAATAATGATATGAAATAATGGCCATGATGGGAAAGATCTGTTTTGCTTGTAAGACACTTCTGGCTGGAGAGAGGATCTTCCATGGAGCTCCTCCGCTGGGTGAAACTGAGATAGCTATGCTGGAAAACAGGAGAGGTTCTGCCCAACAAATCTCTATGCAATTAATAGTCCTTGACAATTCAAGGCTCTCAAAGATTGATTGCTGCCATTTTCTTCAAAATGGCAAGAGATTAAAAAAATATATATATTTCTTTTTTAAAAAAATATGACAGTTTTGACATGAAAAGACACCAAATCAGCCTTACAACTTGGAGAATGTGATGCAAACTAAAGAGTAAGTACAGAAACCTTTGGCAAAATCCCAAAGAAAGCAAATGTATTGGAAATCTCGGCCAAACTGGAGTAAAAAAAAGAGAATAGCAAGGGATTTATTCCATGCAGCATGTGTTGGTGGTTTTTGCTTTTTCTCCCCCCTAAAGGATCCTCACTCAGCCACAATGGGGAGATATCGTGGTGGTGAAAGCTGTAAGGAGTTTTAACACTGAATTATTAGTTATTATCAGTATTGTTCAAATTTTAGATTCTCAGTTGACTCAGAAATGACTGTCCCATCATCCTTAGCACAGAATGTACCTAGTGCCCATATATACAGCAAGAAAAGCAACCTTCTGAAGTGCAGGCAAAAAAAAAGAGGTAAGCTGAAATCACTTTCAAATTGCTAAGCCATTGTTATGAAAGATGGCGCATAAATATTAACACCGCTACTAAGCACTTGTAGCTCATATCCCTGCTTGAAGCGAGTTTTTATTGCTGAGTTGTAACTGCCTGAAATTAACACCTTTTCCTGAAAATGCTGACAGATCATTCACTGTAATAGGGCTACAAGGCACAGAGCACAGCTATAACACTAATACTGGTCTATTTAAACTGGAAAGCAAAGCAAAATCCAGCTCTGGGCGTTAACATCAGGCAGCCAGCTCCCTTCACAGCCCTGCAAAGCTCTCCAGGGCCATCAGCTCGACTGCCAAAGGAGGGCAAAGAGCCCTCCAGCTGCCAGAGAGGGAAAAATCCCTGCCATGGCTTGGCACTGCTTCTCAGTGCCTAAGCTACAACACCGCTGGGATGGAGGGTCAGTAGAAGGCTGGGATTCGACTGGATGCGACAGATGAATCCACGTGCCAAGGACCATCTCACTTTGGCTGCTTTGGTTTTTCAGGAAAGATCAGCACAAAGTGTCATGATCATCCTGACCGGGCACCAGCTACTTTGTGTTTGCTACTTTTCCCTTGATTTCGTTTGACAAACGCGGTGATGTGAGGCACCTCTCATCCCACAAGAAATGAAAGAATGAAGGGGGTTAAGAAGGGGAAGCGATGGCATTGGATACTGAAGCAATTCCACTCTTTATACCCCTCACCTTCCCTTTCCACACAAATACACTTGCGATATTTACTATTTCTAACTTCACAATTTTACAGTATTTCTTTTTTTAAAAAACTGATAGCAGAAATGCCTGAAAAAAAAACAAACTCCAAACATACTGCTTTGTATATATAAAACAATCTACTTGTGATTTCCACATCCCCCCCCCCCCCAAGACATATCAAGCAGACAACTGCGTGGAAGTTACAGACGCAGCTTTTCCTTCCTGTGCAGCAAAATGTCCCCAAAGCAATCTGAACATTTCCTATGGATCCCAAGTGAAACCCTCCTGCTGACACACTCCACTGCCAACCCCAAATGAAGCTGAGATTTGTGCACAAAAACCCCGGCCATACTATTGACAAACTATGTTTATGTCTCACTTTAGCCTGTTTGGATGTGGCCCAAGCTGCAGCCCCCGGAGGAGAACCCTTCTGCTCCATCCCTGACACCTCCCAGGCAGAATTCCAGCAGCTCTCACCTCATTGATCACCAGGGAAAGACGCTCATTTTTTTTTCCTCCCTATTTACAGCAACAAAAAAAAGTTCATAAAGTAGTTGGCTGCCTGATTCCTCACCATGAACAACTCTTCACACAACCTCACAGAAAATTATGATGCTCTGCACTGCTGCAGTGGTTTTCCCTGTGGTGATATTGCTGGTCGGGGGTTTCATTCTGTACTCCCAAGCTGGCATTGGTTATTCATGTCATTTTGTGGCTTGGAAGAGTCAAAGCATGGGATGAAGCCCAGCTTTTCCACAATTTCTAGCCTTCTTTCCTTCAGCATGTCAGTCAGTCAAAGTCTGACAGCATAGTTGCTCCACTGCTTCTAGAGTCAATTAAAATAACCGGCAAAAATTACCTTGAAATCATCAATGTGCACCAAAACTGGAATATTTTGTCTGCCCTGATGACTGAAGAAAATCTACCGCCTCTTCCCAGCAATGCTCTTCTAGAATACACCACCCAGCCACATATTTCCAAGTAACCCACCTCTCGCACGGCACAAGGCTTCTCTCTTCACAGGTTGGCCAAAGGCACCGAGAGCCCAGCAGTGAGGTTTTCAAAAGACACTCAGCTTTGGCCCAACCCCAACTCCTTTCGATTTCAGCAGGAGCAGAGTTAAGTCAGAATTGTGAGCTGCCTAAATTAACAAGTAGTGACAAACTCCGAAGGATCTTGATTCCCATGAACCTGTGGAGCTTCTTTTAGTGACCAAGCACCATCAGGCAGAACAGCTCTTTTCTTCTGCAAGGGTCATTCTGTATCAGATCTTCCAAAATGCTTGGAGTTACCCCTTCTCAATTGCTATAGTCTAATTGCATCTCTAAACACTGGGTCTTTATGTAACAAACAATCCCCTGTACACATTTATTTGTTTTACAAAGAACAGATTTTCCTCATCACTTCTCTGAAAGTTGAATTTCTGGTTTTAACAAAGTCTTTTGTAAAACGCCTGGAGAAACAACAAAACCAAACCAACCAAATAAAAAAAAGCACATTACTGAGCTAAGTTGAGATTTTCAGTCATACACTTGAAAATTTTGGTTTTAGGATTCATCTAATCTTTCCAGCTTCTGAAAGAAGGGAGGAAAAATCTTAAAATTTCAATGAAATACATAATCCATCCTTTGCATACACCCTCCAAGTCGCAGCATGCTCACCACCTGCTTCACTTTCACACACGCAGCCCGAGCTCAGCAGGGAAGAGTCTGTTGTAGGGAGGATTTCAACACAATCGCAAAGGCAAATGCTACAACCCGATTTTAAAATGAAGAGTGAGAATTATAAATAAAATCTACTGAGAGTCATGCTTGCAACCATTACCAGTGTTGGATGTACACGCACCTGTGCATTCGCACGCGCAGCAAGAGCTTAGGGACTTCTCTTGTGATGCTGGTTATAACAGAAGGGAACAAACCTACTAGACACTCACATTTCAACATATTTCTACAACCAAAGTTAGAGAATAGTTTTTTCAAATAAATATATATATATATATCTCAATCAGAGGATGCCTATCAGAGTTCAGAATAGCCTTTATCACAGATACATGGGTAAACCATCCTTTCTTACCACTCAGGGATTTGTGTACTTAGGAAATCTAAATAAAAACACCCTGTCCCACCCCCTCCCAAAGCAAAGAAAGTCTGTCTTTGGCCACTCCTCTCCCCCACTGTCTCTCTGCTGAAGGCATGTGACACTGCCACGCTGCCCAACTCTTCCCTAATAGCCTGATGAAAAAACTGTGTAATCACAAAAATGACAAAAGTAATCCAGGAGGATCTGCAAAAGCCATTATTTATACAGGAGAGGCTCGGCAGATGCCGACCTTCCCTTGTGTTCTCCCCTGGCCCACCGGCAGCTAATCCGCCCTGTAGTTATTAACAAAGACAGTCTGAGGAGCCCGATACGGTGAAATGATTTAGCACCTCCAGGTAAAACTTTTATACTGCATCTTAATTTACTACCCACAAGCGACCCTTCTTTGTTATCAGTCAGAACAGGCTAGATTAGATCTTCCACGTAGATTTTATGTTTTGTCATTGAGGAGATTTACGATGGGAGTTGCACCTACTGCATTCAATGAGGCAAAGCTCTGGAATACTTGTCCTCTTGCAAGGCGAGAAACTGTGGAGCATGACACTTCAGGAAAGCAGCAACCACAAAACAGTTGAGGTTTAATAAATTCAAGGGGCAAACGAGAGACATGTTACCTCAGACAGAAGCTACCAGTACCCTGAGAAGACCTGGTTAGGAATTTCCCACCAAAACATCAATTCCCATGGTGTGCCATGGGAATGGACAAGCAGCGAGTAAAAGAACAGGCTGCTTCCCAAGAGCTTGGAGTTTCTGTCTGAGAGGTAGCACCAATGCAGGTGGCTCAGAGGGAAGGAAACTGCAGTGTAGGATTGCCTGGAAAAAAAACAAAAATTATTTTCTTGCTATATGACAGTTTCTGCAGCTTAGGTGGGAATGAAGAAGATGATGAATTCTGGATTCGGTCCTTGGCAGGGTTTTTGGTTGGTTAGTTTGTTTTTAATAATAAAACCGCCATAACACCAAAATCTATTACTACTAGGTTTAAAACTTTGCCTCAAACTATCTGCTACATCCGGTGACTACCTTAACTATGAGGGGTGCCCCTTTTTTTACCAGTCACTCTTCTTCTAGCTGTGTTTGTAGCTGCAGATAATCAGCTTGACCACAGCAGAGTCATCCAGCAGAGCAACCACGTCCCTGTTTGGGTTCACCTACCCAGACGTACCCACCCATGATCTGTCAGCATGTCAGACCCACTGCACAGGACCCGGGGGCATCTGCAGGAGTGCTGACAGGGCTTAGAGACAGCCACAAATCCCAGTCCATGTAAAAAAATATAAATTTTCCAATTCCAGCCACAGAAAGCTGCTAGAGAGGAAAAAAGAGGATGTATCTGAGGAAGCCTTGATAGAGTAGCTTTAGTCACGGTGGTCATTTGGAACAAACCACCTTATGGTCTTTGGATTTCAAGCTGGCATGATTCTAAACAAATACAGTTCAGTAAGAAAAAACCAAACCCAACAGAATAGTCATTTTGAGTTTAAATATCATTTTTATAAAAGCCAATCGTAACACTCAACCCTCCAACTCATTAGTACATCGCGTGCTTTGGCTCATAACAGCACTGGAAAGAAAATGTTACAGAAATATTCTACTTGCAGGAACAAACCCCCAGATTCATAGATATAAAAAAACCCAACCCAAACTGTATTGCCAACAACAAAAATGGTTGGATTAAAATCACATACTGTATTTCTCCAAGAAGATACTTTACAAAAAAATACAAACAACAAACATGTTAATACAGACAACGATCCATTTGCATATATGCTTACCATAACAACTTCATTAAACACTAAAGCACAAACCCCGTTAACCTTAATTTCCAAATTTGCATGTGCAAGCGCATTATTTCCTCTGCACCTTTATATTTATGAAAACTTCCAAAGGTCAGCATTTTGATCAGTTCACTAGCATGCCTTTCCCAAAAGGGTTAACAAAAGTATTAACAAAGGCACTGCAGTGCCCACACTTTCTGTGTAAGGGCTGAGAAAGGTGCCAACAGGCAGTTGTAATGGGACAGACAGGAGTCTGATTACAGATAAGATCCTCATCGTTTACTAAGCCACATCTGAGCTTCCTACAAAGAGGTAAAGGAGGTTGTAATCGAGAAAGACAGAGCTTTGCTTAATGAGAACTCTCGACTCCACATTTAATCAAAACAAGCCAGGTTATGAGCAGTAGGGCAGTCTAGGATGGAATATGTGCTATTAATCATGTATCAAATAAGCTCTGAGAAGTTACTACAAAAAAAAAAACAACCACTGCTGTTCACCAGCAAGGTTATTAGAAATTCAATCAAAATAAAGTATGTAGCTTAAAAATGTGTTACATGAAACATTAAGGTTTAGTAGCTGAAGCTTCAACTAGTATGAGTGCACATAAAATAGGATACATTGAGAGCACATCTTTCAAGATAGTGGATATGATACAAAGCAAAAATTTACATCTGCAAAATAAAGGTAAAAAAAAGTATCTTCTAGGCTATGAAGCAAACCTCTTCTCTCAAAGCCAAGTGAAACTGAGAGTACCTTAAGAGTCATCCCACTTACTATGCAATTATTTCAACTCAGAAGCCAAGCATTTGTATTGTATTTAGAAGCCCAGTACCATTCTGAGCAGGATCTCATCATAATCTGGTTTGCTTCTTGAAATTACTGTCACCACACCAAAGGCTGTAGGGGACTAATTATTTTTATTTGGTTTCAGTCAGAAGAGAAACTTGTGTATATCATTCCCCTGACTAGACAGAAATAAATTAACCTATTGCAGTACTTGGGAGGCTACAAAACCAGCTTCTGTAAAACTGCTGAATTCCTCACCTAAACTTTGAGTACGTCTATCGCAAAGAAAAGCGTGTTATGGCAGTACCTCAGCAACTACAAGCAGCATAATTGCTTCAGAAAGTGTTGAAGCTGGAGAAGCACCTAAAACAGTTGTGCTGCTGCTGTGCCACTGAGTCCACTTCCAGTTCCTGCCGCCCACACCAACCCACGGTACTGCCACCACTTGTGTCTCCATCGGTATCCTGCACTTCAGAGCTACAGTCACAGCCACAAGAATTCATCGTTCTTAACTCATCATAAACATTGCTGCTCTCTGGCTGGTTTGGTTTATTGTGTTAAGTTCAATTTGGATAAATATTCTTGTTTAAAAGCAAGTATCTTCATACCTCACCATCTCAATTTTAAGTCTTCACCTTGTGGCCTCACAGATCATGGGAGTGCGGTGGGAATTGAGTCTGTGAGAAGGGAGAGGAGCTCTAACTGCAGAAGCATGACTTTCTTTGAAAAACAGAGGCCCTGGAAGATGCATGTGTTCAAAATCTCACTTTATTAAACTGCTTCCTCTGCCTCAATTCCTGCACCTGATCAAAAATCCCATTATCCTCAGTCTTCAGACAAGCTCTGACTCTGCCAAGGCACCTTCTTGGTTCCTTCTGCATGACTGAGGACTGAGGTTGTTAATTTAGACCAGAGCACAAATACCATCATCTCTGTCCAACTCCTCAAGTAAGACTAACTGCAATTGATGGAAAACACGTATGTGCAGAGATGTAAAAGGTACTGCTCCAATCAGTCTCTTGATAGAGCTGAGGGATCATTTTCAATAATGGTTCTGAGCAAGTCAGAAGAAAACCCTGTAAGTACATAAGTGCAAATATCCTTGGCAAATATCCACCTCGTTTTGCTATTTCCCACACTATTATCCCACTATAACGCTGTACCTCACCAGGAGCAGCACGTAGCAAACCATCCCTTTGGAGCATCCTGTTATTCTAATCTATCTTTATTCTATTACATACTCATTTTCTTATTAAAATCTCCTTCTAGAGCCAACTTAGTGATTGAATGAGATAAGCACCTTTTTAATACAGAAATGCTTATAGCACTTCTGTACCTGTGCAACCACAGTAACGTGGGAGATGCCAGTGGACGGCCACCACCCTGTGCCACCCGTGGGCTCGACCAGAAGGGCTGTCTAAAGTATGAGAAACAGCTTAATATATCTTCATTGATTTTTTTTTTTTAGTCTCCTCACTGTGATTTTCAACTCAGATGCCAGAGGTTGTGCTGCCTTTTTTTTTTTTTTTACCATGAGTATCTATTAAGAACCAAACTAAAGTCATTGGCTTGTTGTATAAATATCATGGCAATGGTGCCTTTCACTTGTTGTTCACCAGGATCAAATCTCAGGCGAGGGAAAAAGCTCTAAATTCCTTTGCCAATTGCCAGAGATATCAAGGACCCTTTTCACACATTGATTTTTTTGGTGTTATTTACTTTACAATAGTAGGAATATCCCTTTGCATGCTCCAGATATAAGAAAGCTAAAGAAGTAATCTATATGAGTGTAAGATAGGATATTGAACTAGATTCCCTGAAGCAGAAGTCACTGGCATAGAGGTAATATTTCAGAAGGATGGAATTGATTTCTGACCCAGTACTTCAGCATCCTGCATTCATGAGAGCTCATATTGGATGAAAACAAGTCGATACACGAGGCATATGAGATTTAAAAGGCTATGAAGTACAGTAGGATAACAATGGATAATTTACACATGATGCTTAATAAGCAACCGCAGAAAAGTTAGCTTTTCATTTTGCCTACGCCCAGTGTTGCTTCTCTTTTTCTTTACAGTTACGAAGCAAACTTCAAAGGGTGATCTCGCTAAACCTCAGCCAGGTCAGTAGCTCAGTCCTGCAAACCCATCTGGACCGCCTGCGACATGAGGCTGCCCAGCAGGACAGCGGATTTCTTCTGACGAGCTCAGCTCACTAGCCAGGAACAGCAACAACTAAGGGGTACCCAGGTGAAAATTTCTAACAGTGTGTTAGTCTGACACCTTCTTCCTCCGGGAGGGGTTGCAGCTCCTCCATTTAAAACATACCTTTGTAAAGGACAATTTCCCCCTTCCTCAACTGGGCAAGTTGTTGGGATGCTCTGCACCAAACTGATCTTTTCTTGAACTGAATGTGTTTTAATATAAAAGAATACGCGCTAAAGAGGAACATTAGTACCAGACCATTTTATTGTTTTTGTGGTACTCAAGCCTGCTTCTGGTTCTTCCCTCAGTAAATCCTGATCAACAGCAAGCTTTTCAGTTTTATCTCAATCTCTCAGGATTTATATCCAAGGAAGAGTGTAGAATTTGGCCTTACTCCAATTTGTCAACATAATCTAAATTGGGTTTCTCATAGAAATCTAGAATAACAGGACTGTTGTTCTGAATAACTTCAATTGTTATTCAGCACAAACAGATTACTTGAAAAAAAATGAAAAAGTCTTCATTTTACCTCTTTAAGTAAGCCTGTATACTAACAATGCCAAATATTGTCAGGTTAAAATATGAGACAAATTAACCCTCATTAAGAAAATGCACCTGCAACACAGCCTACCAACTGTGAAAAGGCAACTGTTCACTAGATTTGCATTCTATTGTCTTCACCCCTCATTAAACAGCTCTGCTGAATTTTGCTGATCAGTCACTGGCTGCTGTATGTGCAGCAAGAGGCAACTCTTTGGAATCATGACAATTTTGCAAAATCAAATCATTTATTCAAAAAATAAGTTTTTAAAAATAAAATTTAAAAAAAAAAAAAATCAGCAATCCTTCCCTACTCCTCCTTTGTAAAAAGGGAAAACTTTACATAAGAAGTCTGGTGAGCTACAATGAAAATTTCAAGCTGCAAGAAAAACTTCATACGTTTTTGTTAAGTTTATTTTTGAGTCAGAAGAAGAAAAAGAATAAAATCAAATACTAGATGAAAGTACAGTTATATCTTGACAGAAAGGGTTGTAAAAATAAGCAAGTCACAGACTTCAAGACCTATCCCTGACAGAAATGTTTCCAAGCAGCTTTCACAAGGACTGATACAAAAGTTTTTGTGGAATTCAACATTGCCCTGCATTCACTTTCATCACTTTCTAAGGTCAGAAGGGTACAAATAAAGTAATAAAACCAAAAGTGAACAAGCCTAGGCTCTGCTTTTCATTTAAATTGTGCAGTAAGCAGCGTGACTGCAAGGATATTAGACCATTTAAACATTTCCAACTATATAATCTACATATTAAGTCACCTGTAACATTTAAACAAAACTTGAAGAGATGCTGTATTTGTTTTTACTACATTTTGTATACATGGGGACCAATCAGTTTTAATTAACGGTTTTAAACCACCATTTTTTTTGTGCATTTCTTCCCACCTCTGCACACTTTTCAACATTTGCTTGTAGTTAAAATGTTAAGTTCACCTGCTAGAGAAACTTGCGAATAAGACACCTGCATTACTGAAGTTTACAGACTCTTTTAGTACAAAAGGTGTGATTATTTGGTGAACAAATGGTCACCAACAGTTGAAATAACATGAATGAAAACCTGCAGCCAGGTCTGAAGTTCTGCAGCCATGCAGAGAATCCACTTGAGAAGAAGCAAAAGAGATGAGAAGTAACCGAAGGCTTAGCTCTGATGACCACTCCTCCCACAATCCAGTCTTTAAGTCAAGGAAGGAACTGGCACACAAGGTTCTGCAGGTGGACAGCTATGTGTGCCTGGTTCACAGCACTTCCATTCCACCTTTGCCAAATACCCGGCCAAAAATCAGTGTCCTTCAGTCAAATCCAAGCTGAGAGCGCTGTCCAGTTGTACTCATTCTACCGAAGAGGCTCATTCCTTAAATCAGAGCCATGCCTCATAGCGGGACAACCAAATCAGAGCCCCTCAGCTTTTGTTGTGGTTTTCTGCATAACTGGTGTTGGGCTATCAGCTGGAGTGATTCTGGCATAGAGCCTTATAGAGGTGAGGCTCATGACCGTCACCAGCACGTTCTCTGCTGACTGCCCATCACAGGGGTCTGCTGCAACGCTCAGCTTCACATAACCCGCCTCCTGAAGCCACCTCTGGATCTAAGTCTTTCCCTAATGTTGTCTAAGGTCTAATCTTGCGATTGACTGAGGACCTTCCAGAAGTTTGAGGTAGAGAGAACAGAACGTTATCAGTTCTCCATAAGAATGACCACAGTGGGTCAGGCAAGAATTCATTGAGACCAACACCCTCTCCCTTCGCTGCCATTAATAGACACTGAGGAAAATGAAAAATGTAGTGCGTGTGTGTAGTAACATTTCTGCTCACCCCTCTCCACAGCTCAGGCACACGACTCAACCTTTATACCTCACAGCACACAGTGGATTTTTGTTCGGTGCTTTCCACACATCAAATGAAACAGAAAGTTGCCTTTTGGCCAGACAGCTAAACATCTACACTCCTTTGCAAGCACACACACTTATGTGCATCTTCAACAAACAGAGCCCAAAGCCTCCTTCACTGACTGCTACAAGAAAGAAAATGCCTCACAGTCCTCATCTAATTTCTTTGTGTGCATTTCCCCCTCAACTCACAGCATAATTAAACTGAAAGATTTAATACTCATGGATCGCTGTCTGGAAGCTGGGGCGTATGTGTAGAAATCGTTGCTCTTTGATTTTTCAACCTACTCAACAAATCCTGCTCGCTCTAAGTTAATCCATCAACTGAATGGTTAAGTTCTATATTATCCAAGACAAACAAAAGAAAACTCTTATGTAATTCTCCATCAAGAAGGGCTATATCTTCTGTAGTCTTTAGATATATTATTCATGTACATCTCACATGGCAGAGTCACAAAGATAATATACCAGGCATGAAAAATATATCACTTCTTATATGGTATATCTGTGCTGGAATCAGATGTGAATTGCTTTTGAAAACACCTGTTAGTCCATTCCAGAGAACTTCCAGCTGACCTACAGCACATTATTCGGAAAAATTCCAGTCTATCTAAAACCTTCAAGCGATCACAAAACCCGCTTGGTTCGGTGTTTGATTATCTGCAATAGTCTGGATTGACCAGCACACCAGTACAGATTGAAGAGAAGCCACCACATTTTTTATTTTTTTTAAACAGAAAAGCACTCTTTTGGATGAGATGCAAATGAACTTTCATGTTTCTAGGAGACTGTAAATCTTGCCACACGTTTGCAGCTCTGTCCTTTGCATTGCCAAGACACTGCCCTTCTTAGACTGGCAATCAGCATATAATTTGCTCCACACTTTTCAGTGGAACAAGATATTTGCAAAATCAGGTGCCACCATGAATCTTAACAGCTTGCACTTCAAACATGACGTAAACTACCTTGGCAATTCTTCTTTCAACAGAAACATAGACTAGACCAGACCTATGAAAAAAACCAGTGTGACTCATACTTTTCTTCAGTCAATTTGCTGTGCCGTTCACCTTCATCAGTCCTCCTTGGACAAGGTCACATACTAATTCTACAAATGCATCGATGTTACTCACGCTACTTCAGGGCCTGCTTGAGTCCCTTTGATCTCTGTGCCTTCAAAGGTGGCATCAAACTGTGTCTGTCTAGCTGAGCTGTATGAATCTAAAGATTATAATAGTGAAAATAATGTACTTAAGAATGGAGTGATCTCTATTTCCTTGACAGTCTTGAGTTCAAGGCTGGATGTTTTTCTAAAATGGTGTATCAGAAACCAAGCAGAAGTTACTGGTTTAATGCAGAGGTTGATAGGCAAGGGTCCATTGCCTGTGTTGCACAGGAAGTCTAAGTGATCAACAGTTCTTTCTGGTCTTCATAACAACCCTGAGGTATACTATTAAAACCTCATCATTATATCCCATGAAGCAGAGAGGCTGTGGATAGAGTGTGCAATCTGTGTTAAGAACACTGCAGTTAAAGGTTGATTTCTTTAACGTGACTGTATCAATCAGTGAAGAAAAACTAACAGCAGAAGTCACACATGTGGTTGTCTCTGCCAAAATTAAGGTCCTGTAAAGGCTGCCAAAGAGCTAAAGGGTGAGATGCAAGACATTCAAAAACAGCGACAAAGACATAAACAGGTAAATACAGAGACCTCTGAACTGACACAGAGAAGGTCTATACAAGTTCCTACAAAAAAAATGTAAAAAAAAAAAAATCAATTGAACTATCAAGAAAATTAAATTAGAGGTCAGCCAAGTACCTTAGTACACGAGAAATCCACAGCTAATGCAGGGTAAGTACTGTGATGTTATGTCTCAAAAGACATCGATTATTCAAAGAAGTCGGACTCTAAGATCCTGAGCAGAGCTCTTTAAGAGGCAAACCACACACTCCAGCTGAGTACCTGCTGGTGGGCAGGCAGACACATCTCACTCTGCACAGACTCTTTACAAAATGCTGTACTGGAGATGTCATCTTACTAACTCCACTCTATTTGGCAGCACTTTTGGCAAGCAGCCCAGCAAAAAGTGGGAAAGAATTGGGAAAAAGTGTTAAGATAACAGAAGAACAGAGCTATAAACCCATTCATCTCATTCTCCCAACTGCAGTGGTGACCTTCTGCACACACACGGTTTGAATGTTTCCATTTCCCCCCTGGAGGAACCTGGCAAAGTCTTTCTTTTGCAGAAGCCCATAAATTGAGTAATTGTATTGTGTGATGCACGATCCCACCAAATTTGATTCACAAGATAAAGTGATTCTGTAAGGAACACAAATCCTTCATTCTCCTGTTGAGATCACAGGCCAGCAGCTCACCTTGCATTTTCAGCAGTGCCAGAAACAGAAGAGGACGCAGGGACCTAGTATCCCATAAAAAGAGAGTTTTGTTTTGGTTTGGTTTTTTTTCAACAATGTCTACTCAAAACACAATAAAAAAACCACAACAAAAACAGTCTTCAAAATCATTTTGGTAACTTTGGAGGAGTTTAAAGTCTTTTTTCAGAAGTTATTTGGCAGTTAAAAACCTAGGTCTAGAAAGCAGTGTAGTGTAAGCACTGTTGGCTATTTCATCTGTAGATTGGTAACATCTGAGGTTGAATTTGGAATCCAAGGAACTTTGACTTCGTCCTTGAAGACTGAAGATACTCAGTAAAGAGACCTTCATTCAATACAGGACTGCAAATAACTAAAGAATACGAGTAAATAAGAATTTGGGATACGATGGGCAAGGAAACTGTGCAAGCCATCTGACACTATCCTAAAATAGAATGTCAGTGTTCACATGAGCTTGGGTGCTGCAACTGTGCCCGTTGTCCTACCTGCCAGCACAGACTGCTTACAGCAACGGATGCTTTTAGCCAATTCCAAGCTACAATTTACAGGAGTAATTGCAAGACAGTAATTTGATAAAAAAGAACAAATTAAGTAAAACACGTTAATAAGAAGTCTCTTGCAGAGTAAAGCTCTCCCAACCAATAGCAGCAAGAATTGTTCTCTCAGATGCCTTGAAGTGTGACTGTGCATTCGTCAGCGCCACGGGCAACACAAAGCAGACCCTCAAAGCTTGCAAGTGCCACACCAAGTGCGGATGCAGCATCACCAGTCCTCATAAACCTGCCAAACAGGACAGTGTCTCCCCCTATACTCCATACCTTCATATATTCCCCCTTTTATTTTTTTATTTTTTTTGGAGTTTGCTTGGTTCATTTTACCCACCACTAAGATGATGCCTCCCCATCACGCCTGACCGACCCCTAGCTTCTAAAAACCACATTTCTAAAGGATCACATTTCACACCAGATTCAACCATTTCCATTCGTGTTTGATTAAGGATTTCTCCCTAACTTCAAAGGGTTGAACACTACATTTTGCTCTCATGTTTTTACCTGAGCTTAAGGAACATTTAACAGAATGATTGTAAGAAAGTGAAGCACTAAAAGAGCAGCAAAAGCAGCCAGGGACAGGAAAATGGACAAGTATAACCTGCTGGTTCTGATACCCAAATCTGTTTTCTCCCTGTCCACTTTCAAAAAGTCTCCAGTCCTCCTTTCCAAACCACAACATTTAGTTGGCAATTTAGTTAAGGTCAGATAAGGCTGATATAAAAAAAATAAAAATAAAAATATAGCGCCTACCTAATTCTGTAACCAAGGAAAATCACCCTACCAATAACAAAAGGAAAAAGAGCCTTTGGGAATTCATCCACCCTGTAGCACTATGACATGAGCAATAACACAGTAAGAGAACTAAGCATCATCTCATACCAAACAGAAGAATCTTCCAAAAAATCTTACAGGAAGAATGGCATTTAAATATTGATTTTGACAGCATGAGCTGAAAACTGTAAGGTCTCAAACACTATAAATGCTTTTGAAGCACCATCTTTTGCAGACATGACATCATGAGATTGGCACTCGGTCTCTGGGGAGCTCAGACCATCCTGATGCATCAAGTCTTTCCTGCTGCCAGCAGCGCATTTGGGAATGTCACGATGCCACCTGCCCATCTGCCCAGTGCACGGCTCACGTACTGCCAGAGCAGTTGCTATGGGGCAGAACTGGTTTCCATCACAGGAACATGGGGGGAGGGAAGATCTGGGCGATGGGTGAAATGCATCCTGCCAAATCCGCTACGGTTCATTTGCAACTTTCCGTATCGAGAGTTTGAAGAGTGAGTAAGAGGTACCTCAGCTTTGGCAGGTGGTGTTGGAGAAGCACCCACTACGTGAGTGACTGGAGATGTCCTTTCCAAAAGGATTTAAAAACTGTCATCTTGAAGTAGCAATAAGAAATTCAGAGCAAGAATCACTTTGCTGGAAGCTTTCAAAGGAAAGACAAAATGAAAAATAAAACCTATAAAGGAAGTAAAACCAAAATATGTCTTACGCTGTAAAAAAAAAAAAAAAAAACACCCAGAAAAAGTTTCCAATAGGGTAATTTATAGACCACAAAGGTAAGCTAGCAAGACAAACACTCCTGAACATAGCAGTAATATATTCTTTTGGGTAACACCAAAACTGAAGTACAGAACAAAACTTTAGCTCTAGAATTTCTATACGAGCACTGAATTCTCCTGGTCCGTATGAGCGGATGACACAGTTACAGATGTGTCTTCAGCATCTTTAGTCAAAGAGTTTTGTACCTGGGAACCACCTTTAGTGAGAGAAGAGGCAAAAAAGTGAAACTGAAAGCTTTTCAAAGAAAAAAATAACAGTACTGAAGGTCAAAAATAAACAATTAATACATTAGTAAGACAACAGGTTTTGCCTTCAGTTTCAGAGGGATCAAGATTTTTCCTTGCATTCATTAAGCACAGTATTATCAAGCACTTTTCAGCATATACTAGAAACAATCCAGCTGCTTTCCACCTATTCAAAGGACAAAAGCCCAACAGCACACTGCAATAACACCAGAAAGTGCTCTCAACTGATGGCACAATATACTAAATTCAGCAAACGCCCTCACTTGGCTAGATTCCATTTCCCTGACAAAAAAAAACCAAACAAAAACCATGAACAATGAAGCGGGAGTCAAGGCAAAGGAATCATGAAGGACAAAGGACTGAAGATCCATCACTGTTTATCTGCTTTAGGATCTCCAAACTCAGTTTTTCTAGGGTTTGGCTTCTCATAGAGGCACTACATGTAGATAGTGTTGAGAACATGGTGGAACATGGTGGCTACTGGACTGTATAAAAAATGAACCTATGTTCTTCTGTATCCAAAGAGATACAGGTTTCTTTGTTATTTTATATACAGGGAAATAAGTGTCTTCCATTGCTTACTTGAAAAAAACAGACACTTACAGACTTTGGAAAGGGTGAAACTCCACAGCATTTTCTTTAGACTTAAGTTATTGCTCTTTAAAAGGAAATTCAATACAAGCACAGATACCTAATTACTTGTGAATCAGTCCTATATAAATATTAGACCATAAATTAGACTGTTTGAAAGTAATTCTTCTGCTTCCTGAGGTCTGCTAAAAAATAAATTACAATAAAATAGCACTGTGCCACAGCATAAAAGCCTTCGTATTTTACCAGAGCTGAGATAATGAAAAATTCAGATGCTTTAAATTCTGCTTGAGATTCAAAATCTTGGGAAATCCATATATAGACCCACATACCAACTCCTTTATGTACTGATAACAGCCCCGCTGCCACCTTCGGAACACTACTTTACTGAGTTTAGTACTCAAAAGGTCCTAGCAGAGGGCAGAACCTTTCTCCCCAGCTACTGTTGTTTTCAGGTAGGTCCTAAATTGAGAAGTTGGAAGAGTCCTGACGAGTTCTAAACTGGTCCGAATAGATCCAGGCCCTTGTTATTTCAGATGCGTCACCTCAGCGCTGAAGCCCCAGTGACAGATGGAAGAAGCTGCATCAAGAGAGTAGCAACTGAACTGCTGGTCTCCAGAGGGATATTTAGCTACAGACAGGCACATATGTAGCTGGAGACTTCAAGTACCATTTGCACCACAGTGTGAATCTTCATCTTGTAATGGATCTTAACAGAACTGACACTTGGCATCACACCGTTCTCCAAAGACCTAGGTGTTCTCTGCACAAAGAGCTATAAATCTCTAGTAAGAAAAGAACATACTAATTAATCTCCGACGGGATTTTAACATTGGCCACTAGCAAAAGGCAAAGCGTTAAAGATTGATCAACAGAACTGCCTCGTTGACAGGTGGATTTGCCCTAGTGAGAGTCAAATGATGCCTGTGTAACTTGGCGTAAGACGCTGTAACGAAGAACATCACTCCAGGCTCGGGCAAGTCCTGCAGCTGTAACAGTCAAAAAAACGCACTAGTGCCTTTACCTCCCCACCACTACGGCTGAAACCTAAACAACTTGGTTCACTCCTTTTTAAGCACATACACACAACTTTTCTTTCTTACTGAAGTGTTCTCATTACTTCATAGATACCTCTGCCCCATGTAGCTACACCAAATGATGACCCAGCTCTGATCTCTGGTACTACTGAACCTTTTCTACCCAGGCTGGTGCAAACTGATGTGACATTCTAACTCAAGCTCCTCCAGGGATGGTTTCTCTGGCACTCCTGGCAGCCACTCGGGAGGAAGGTGCATATCTAGCTACTATTGAATTTGTATGTCCAGCATTCATACTACATACTTATGCTAACAGCCTGAGTTTCCCCTCTAAGAACTAAGTAAGAGTGGGCATTGAGTCACTGTCATAAATTAGATTTGTGATAATCTGTATGTGCAGGATTATTGTTCCCCTCAGCCATAGAACTGTGCTCATCTCAAATGCACCTCCCTTACCTCAACAAGAAAATGACCCTCTTCAAAGTTTAAATAAAGATTCCTATGATGTCTTCCAAAATCTTTACAAAAATGTACATAAGCTGTGACGATTTTTATTTAATTCTACCTAAAACTGCATACTTCAGTTACACTGGTACTGAATTTGATCTAAACAGTGTCCTGTTAAAAAAAACTGAAGGTTGAGAAGGTAGTTAAAAACATCCTTTATAGCTTCTCATCAAACCACTGCCAGCGATTTTAATCACAGTTAATGATGTCTGGTATCAGGAGATATTTTTTTATCATGTGCTGCCACCAAGATTAGAAGTGTAGCAGCAATTTTATATTCTTGTTTAGGCTATAGGGAAAAACAATCTGCAAAGAAATTGTTAAAAACGGCAGTTTGCATAATGCCCAACTTCAGAGAAAGGCCTATCATATAACAAATATCCAAGAAAATTGCTAACTTCATCCAGTTCAATGAAAAATATCATTTCTAAATTAATTTAAATGTGTTCCGTACAAACAGCCCGGATGCCTCAATCCAATCACCTTATTTTGGGATTATGGAGATAACAGGTCAAGTCAGGCACAGCAGCATCTCATCTGTGTGCCTGCATTCCTCATCAGACCACTGCCTTTCAGCAGAGAGCAGCTTTAATGTAGTTTAGCACTTCATCTACACATCCTTAGGAAAGCAGGCCGAGGCACATGGGAATTCTTGTATAGGAAAAAGCTAAATACTCCTCCCACCTTTTGTTTTGATCCCTTCCACCAGGCTACTTCCAGAAAACTACTTTTATTTCACTGGATTGCCAGCAATCGCTTTCACTGCGTTGTCCGGTGTCAGACACATCCCGGCATTGCCAGGACGATTCATTACAGACATGTAGGTATTTGTAGTAGACTGAACTCCAAGGATAGGGGCTGATTTTTTTAATTAAGTGTATGAACAGTGCAATGAAACTCCAATTAAGACCTCCAGAGGTTACAAGCATCCAAGTAATAAAGCCACAACGGTGCTGTAGCTTGCCACGTGCAGTTGGCACGTTAGATCCCAGCACACGGGTTAATAATTTTGATTTACAAGAACACACATGCTCACTACTGGGAAGGGTCTTGATGAATGCTGGTCTGTGCACTCTACAGACTGTGGCAATATTCAAATCAAATTTCAAGTGAATTCTCATACAGTAGCACTTTGTTCCATCTTCTGCACCTCCACCTTCTCCCACGCTTCATTCCCCATTTACTAGAAGCTACTGAAGCTCTATCTCTGGAGCTGACCTCTGCCATTCAAGCCTGAAAGACGACCAAAGTTCATGATAAATTCCAGACAGGGATAATTGATTTTCACTGGAGTTACAAACCTCATACTCAAGCTGCAATCAATCTGCTTTATGAGGTTTTGGGTAAACTATGGCCAAGTATCAAAGAAACCTGGATTAAAGCTGTCCTGAAATTCCAGTGTTAGGTAGGACTCACAAGTGGTTTGGGTAGAGGGCACAGAACTAAATCAGAAGCCATGCACCTTTTTGATACAGCAACTTGCATCAGATTTTAGTTCACATAAAACCTTAGTTCCAGACTTTTGTTTTTGGGTTTATCTCACTGAAATCAGGGGGGAAACACACCTTTCCACAGTTCAAGCAGACATCTGAAGACCCACTTCCACAAAGCCCTATTAACTATACTAGGGTAGAAAATAACAGACCCTTGCTGGGTAAATTGCTGCTGACAGTTGGAGCATTTCCAATGAAAATGTCTTATAAGCAACAGGGACATCTCAAATGAGAAGGATATTGGAAATCCTGCTCCGAAACAGCTGCTCTTTCTCATGTTATCACCCCCTTGGGAACCCATGTCCTTGCACAAAGCACATTTTGCATGAGGAAGCCACAGAGCTGGGTCTGGAGCACTCAGAACTGCTGAATGTGGCTCACAATTGAGTCTCAGATGTGCCCCATTTGGCTTCCCCCTAAAAGAAGCCATGTCAGCCAAGGCTTTGGCGTGAAGCTGCCCAAAGCCTGACATCAAATACATGGCAATGATTTATGATGAACCTGTAAAGGGCTAAGTTGCTCAGTTCCACCCCTCACCGTTGATTTTGTGCACAATGGAATTCAGATAACAGGGAAAATTACAGAAAGCAGACAGGATTTTATCCTTCCTTTGGAAGTCATCACTGTGAGTACTGGCATGTGCTTACTTCCATCATCCTGCAACCAGCTTTTAAACTCAAGCACCAAGTTTCCTCCGGCTACTTGCATATTTTATATTCTGTATTTTTGTGACTAAGATAATTTCCCCCTCCCCTGCTTTTCCTGGTCTAGTAAACTGTATATTTAGCTTTTCTTATTATATAGGCACAATAGAAGGGAAGTCTCCATCCTGTTTCCCTCTCCTCCACAGCTTAAACACAATTAACTTTTCATTTGATGCATTCTTCCTGTCTGCACTCATAATGCTCCCCCAGGAAATGAGAGCCAATAAGTCCTACACAAGAGGAGAAGAGCAGGGTACTGACCAAATATTGTATAATGCTATATTACAGGCCTATGGGGAAAAAAGTTAATTGAAGACCACAGATATCCTTTGGGAAAATGTTTAATATATTAGCTCATGTAGCAGAACAATACAATATAAACAAACCCCTCCTCTTTGGAAACTGTGAATATCACACATTTGGGGAAAAAAAAACCCCAGCAAAATCCAAGACTGTTTTTATTGGTCATTGGCTACAAATATATCTAATAAGATACACAAAGAACACACTTAAAGAATATTAACTTCACCAAACACAATCTCTACTGTGACCTATACATCACCTTCCCAAATTGGGAAGCACCTTTGTATAGCACAGGTGCTGTTCAAAGTGTTAGGATGGTAATAACAATTAATAAGCATTTCTGCCTAGTTTCTAATGCTGGGTAAGCACAAGGGAAGGCTCAAAGACAGACCTAAGCTCCTGAACACTCCCAGAGTAGGAGCCTTGGAAGTTTGAACAATTGTATCCAGAGACTCATTTGGGAGGGTCTCTCTCCCTGCCTCAATCTCCCCAAAGGGATGAACAACATCAGTATTTTGCAAGGTCGACACTGGAAGGTCAAAGACTAAATGCTCCAACAGCCACACATTTTACACAGAAGAAAAGGAGAAGTATGTTGAACAGCTTACTCATTAGCGCACAAAAGCCGACATTGTGAAAGGACCCAGCCCAGTCTCTACAGTAACATTAAGCAAGTCTCATGGTGAGGTTTTCCTTCACTTTGTTACTAACTCCCCTGGAGCAGATGCCAAGTTTAAGCACCTGCAACAAGTTTACGGAAGAGTTACCATTTGCATCTGAGTGCAATTGGATGTTTGTTTGAAAATTACGTGCAATTTTTCTGCAACAGGCTTCAAGAAAAAGCCAAGTCAACTAATCCAAGTCTCTCCACTTCCACGGGCTTTGATGATGCACAAGCATGTTGGTACCCAGTCTCCTTGGATCTCCCACTACCACCAGCAGGAAGACAGATGTTCAGAATTGCTCTGGAAAAGCCTGTGCTGGCTTTGTTCTGGACTGATAGATCACAGGGGAGAAGTCCCTAAGCATGCAGAATACAGCCAGCATGTTTGATGACATGAGAGAAATGACTGAACCCAAACCACAAGACAGCGATAACACGATTTGCAGTGGGGTCAGCCTCCAGCCTGTGGGATACAGTCTCTTGCTTCCTGTACAGTCCTAGAGCATCCCAAGTATCCCTGCTCAATGGACCAGTAGTTACACCCGACACACAGGTCCCAGCCAGGAGAAGGAAAAAAAAAAAAAAAAACACACCACACTACACAAGCAAAAGCTGGCAGCAGAGCAGAACCCTGTGAGGCTGGGATTTACAGCTCCATGCATCTGCTTCTAGCCTCGAGGAGGGCACCCAACACGAGCAGTTCGCAGTGTTTACATTTCACCTTAAGTTTCAAAATTCAAAGGCAGAAACATTGATCTGGAAGCTGAACTCCAAAGCTGTGTGTTCGGTGTAAGTGAAGAACACATACAGTTGGAAGATTGCTACACGTAAAGTTGAACTATAAGCTTTATTTTTAATTCACGCTGACATTTTAAATCCATATGTAGCATGCAGCTTGTTCTTACTTAACTAGGACACTGGCACTTGCCATATGGTCTTGCCATAAAAATTAAGTTGTGTGTACAGCTTCCCCCCACCCACTCATGCCCATACTGCTTTTCACCAATACATCCCAGAATAGTTTCTGTGAATAGGTATTCTAGAGGAGGAAGGAGGAGGACATGGCCCAGCAGGCTACTGCCAAAGCTGTCATGTCTGCCTAAATCCTAACTCAGGGCTGTATCCTAAAGGCAACATTACCGGTTCCAATAAAGAGGGTACTCATGGGAGTAACAACAGCAGTAGCCAGGTCAGCTCTAAAGAACCACAATATCTGTTCTAGGACTTTTTTTAAAAAACAAACAAACAACAACAAAAAAAAGCAACACCAAAACCAAAAAAACAGCCACCCCACAGAAATGCTTTATAACCATACATATGCTCATTTTCTGGTTCTTAAAAAAAACAAAACACACATAAATCTACAAGTGAGCCACCCACACATTGAAACAAGAGTCATTTTTCTAGGAGGGTTTCTTGGTGGAACAGGCAAGAAGACAGATGCAGCCTCTGTGCTAAAAATAAGTGTGTATATTCATTACGTTTAAAGTTTTAACTACAATAGAGCTCTTCTACCTATGATTTATCAGGTAACATCTTGCTATTTACCTTTGCAATTACAAGCACCTTTTCCAACAAGGCTCAAATGATTGTTTCTCAAAAATAACCTCACGTGAAAGGAGTAATAAGCCCAAAATGATGTTTCATTAAGATCACTAAAGAATTATTAAGTTCCATCAGATTTAAGTAGCATCTTCAGTATATGCATGTGTATATGTATAATCTGTGTCAGATTTGTCAGCTTTTGATGGATGTTTTCACTCTCACTGTTATTATTACTCTTATATAGTAATATTGGCAACAGGGACCTAGTTTATTAAACCTTATGTTGCATCTGCCACAATGCCCTGGGGCCAGAGTGTAGTCATCTATTCCAAACACTATTCCTTGCAATTACACTTGATTGTTAACTGTATATGTTCAGTTCCACTTACATTTGATTGTTGCTCTTCTGAGGTTTCCTTCTGATGGGCCATGCTTGAGCTCCCAGACGGTCCACAGGATTAACAGACCATCAGAACTGAAACACAAAGTAAAAGTTACATTAATAAAGCTAATAGCAGGTTTAAAAAAAAAAAGTAAATAAAAATCAGTGATAACAGAAACAGCATGGCTCTGAATTTTTTTGGTCATGTGTTTTAGAGGCAGCAGGTTAAAAACTTGAGTTGGTACTGGACATAGGATGTGCTGATGCTCTCCCAGTCTGGCAGTGGCAGGCTAGCAGTCCAGCCACCCCTCTGTCTCCCTTTTTATGAAAGCCACTACCTGAAGCACTGCGTACAAGTTATTTTATTTGCAGAAAAGTCCCCGCAGGCCAAACAGCAAGAATGGGGAAGAGTGGATCTGAATGACAGTATCTGCTCTCATGGAGTCACAAAGCTGCTCACCATGAGCTAGGTAAGATGACAGCTCAGGTACAGCAAACAACTGGCACAAGCCAGAGACATAAAAACAAGCACCTGCCACTATCAAATTATTTTGTCAAATTACGTTTAGGCTTTGATTGATGCACTTTTAACATCAAATAATGTTAAGCTTGGAATCTCCAAGACACAGTCATCATTCATCAGTTAAACTTAAATTTTCAGATCAACCAGTGTGAGATTAATTAATACGGAAATTGTCAAGATGTCGTTGCGCAATTATTGTTCTGCAGCAATTAAGAAGTTTATATTATTTACTAAAAGATAGACAATTGCTAAGCCTGTTGCCAATAATAAATCAAGTTAGTTCTTTGACAAATTGTTAATCTTGAATATAGACATATTTATTCACAGTTTTCTGCATTCTTCCCTTACTGAACACAATGAGTTTGTGTATATCGAAGACTGAGTTTGAGTTATTTCATATTCAGAAAAAACAACATACTTTGTAGTACTATCAGAAGGACCCTAGCAGCCTCCTAAAAATAAACAGAATAACTAAATAATTAAAGTCATACCAACAGACAAGCAAAGACGGTCTAAAAAAATATCAAGAGACTGAAAGCATAAATCATGATTACAACCCATATAATCTTTGACCTACACACAAGCTACAAGGTTCAAAGGTGGCATTGCATTACGTATTTATTGCTTGCCTGAGCCATTATTCACCAGTCTTCATTTTGAGAGGTAGGTATGATGGGAGTCTCGTACAGGAAAGAATACATCATAAAATCTTCCGTATAAAGGATGGAACAGCTAATTTATCTTGTGTTGCCTTCTTCTGAATTTATGGCACGGCAGCTTCCTACAGAATGAAGATTCACATCGCAATGCAAGAAGAGAACAAAGCGCAGCCTTTGCATTCTTCATAGTCTTCAGAAGATCTGCTCATCATATTGACAAAAAAAAGGCAGCCAATACCACGAGGACAGTAGAGTCATGAGCAAGAAAGCACAAAGCTATTCCAACACCAGTCCGACACCGTAAACCGGCACATCTACAGAGATAACAGCAAGACTGAAGCAACCAGCCTGCCCCTTTGGACACCAGGTTCAGGTTGCCCGGCACCTCCTGGTATGTCAGAGCAAATACAGCCCAAGTCACTTCCAAGCCTTTAACCACCAGCACTCTGCTCTCTCGTTCCCTTTCTCCCATGCATTTCTGACAGTGCTCTGCTTTCACTCAGAGACTCCAGCAAGGCTGAAGTTTCCTATACATTGATAGGGAATCCAGGAATAGTGTAACAATTTCAACAGCCCTGTGCTGGTTTTGTCCCTTCTCCAGCTCTAAAGTTCTTAAAAGTCTGCGTGGGCCCTCTCTGAGCCATTCTGGTGAAGTTACACCTTTGGAAGGCATAAAAAGACCAATGTGAGATCAAGAGTAGATCTTCACAGTAGCCATATAGGAACAGGAACTCTATTGGATCAAACAGATTTCAACAGGGAATCTAATTCTCGATTCATTTAAAACAGTCAATACCTATCAAAGGATCACATTTGCTAAATGAAACTCATCACGATGTTCCCCAAATAGAATTATTTGCATTCCTTGAAATCAACAGCAGAATGATGTTCAGCTTTTGCTAACTCACGTGAAGAACTGGCATCTCGGCTGGTGACAACACCCACCAAGGAACACAGGGCTGGTTTCACTGCCTAAAGCCAGGGAGTTGTGCCTTACTAGGAAAAACTGGATCCTAAGCACTCCTTTGCCAGTATTCAGCTCTTTCCAGTAAGCCAAGAAAAATCATACACCAACCACCTTAATACAAACAGAGAGTGTTCACAGAGAGTGTAAAAAATACTGCAACTTATGCATGAACGTGCATTCCGTTTCTTCGCTATTCAACTCCAACAGAGGAAGCAATTTCTGTAAAAATGAGTTTTGCTGTGTGGTTCCTGGCGTCGTTATCTAACGTGCCCTCAGGCGGTTATTTGTAGTATTTACATTTTTTACCAACTTATCAAGAGAAAAGCCAATTGTTCCTAACGACAGTCACACTGTGTCTCCCATTCTCATGTACAGGGAAGTGTTTATTATCCATTTGTAGTAATTAAAGTACTAATGTTATATGGATCTGTAAAGCCAGCTTCATTAAGCATGCAAAGGGTTCTTTTCCTCCCAAACTTACAACTGTAAAAAAAAATATCTAAAAATAAAAGCTCACTTATAGTGTGTAGCTTGAAGAACAAACCAGTACTGGTAAATCTACAGGATTCTTAGAACTGAGGAAAAAAATAAAACTACTGTCTGTAAAATAATTATTTTTCTAGCGTTAACTAGAAAGAAGAAAAATAATTAGCTAGCCAAAAACCAGAGAGCTAGTGTTTGACGTCGTCTTTCTGTATTTGAGCTTTTTTTGCAAAATGGTTAAGCAAACAGCTTTTTAAAAGTTCAAGGCCACATATTTCCTGGGGAGGAAAATCTTCTATACCCTTTCAAGGATTTCACATCATTTGTTTCTGATAGTTTACGTACAATATTGAGCAAGTAACCAGGAGCTGCTGTCAAATGCCACTGCTTTTATCAGGGACTTACTGAATTGACTGAACATAAAGTTAGCAGCCAAATGACTCGACTAAGCAACTTCCTTACAAAACTGCAAAGTAAAGGAACACACTAAATCAAAAAAAGCTGGCCTGAAGAACAGGCAGGGCAGGGTTTGTTGCTGACCTTCCTGACTCTTTACCCCCCAAAAGACAAACTCCATGGGTCATACAGTAGAAAATCTCTTACGTACCTGCTCCTGAACAGCTTTGCTGTGCTGACACAACACTGTCGCTTTGTTTTGGGACATGCAATGCTCAAGGAGCCTCACCAGCAAATTTTTTCACCAATTCAATCTACAGCAACAGAGCTCAGTTGTCATTGTCTCTACAGCACGAAGCAAGTGATCAGAATAAGGTGGAGAATGAGGATGGGAATCAAGTACTTGCGTTAATTAAGCATATTTAAATCACTGCAGCCAGTGAGACTGATTGATAGCAAATGTAAATACGTCTAAATGAACTACCAAGACTTTAAGTCAAGAAACAAACAGGACCCATGCCTCTGCTAGAACACATCTAGCAGTACTTCAGAGGACTAAGAGGCCTCTAGCAAGTGGTCATCACATGATCAAAATCCCAAAGCCACTGACATCCACAGGAACACATGTATTAAAATTTGGGTTCATTCTAAGTCGTCTCAGAAGCTCTGCACAACCACAGAACTTCGTGAAAACAAGTTTTATTTCATTACTTCTTACTCCTGTGGAGGATCCCCAGGCCACTGGTGTTTCTCCAGAAGACAGAGCTCTTCATTTCTTGAAATGCTACCTTGCTCTACATCAAATCCCATTATCTTGCCTCTCTTGGCAGTGTTACAGTTATCTGCTGCAACACATGTAAAATTAGGACTAGAGTATCTTACAAGTATTTTTTTCCCCTCATCCACGCAGTGAAAAACTTTTTCCTCTACAAAACCCTCCTGTAAGTGCACATACAATTCCAAACAACACTCACAGTGATTTTCTTTTCCTGCAGAGCTGGAGAAAATGGGAGTTCAAGTCTTCTCATGGCACAGAGTTTAAGTGAAATATTTGAATGGGTGTCTCACTGAAACTGTACAAAGTTTTTGTAAAGGTGATCAAATCCGAGGCTGTTTGGGTTTCAGGGTAATATGTAAAGCTTACCTTATCAGGTAAGCCCACCTTCAGCCTAATGAATCCAGATCCCACAGGGTACACTGACAGAAATAAAGATGTCATCCTGCTTTCATGTTTGATTTTAGTATGCAAGTTCCAGCTAATCACACATAAAAGCTTTCCACTATACATCCCAAGAGTTTCAGACCAGCTAGCAAACTCTAGAGCTGATGGTGCACATAACTTAGATTTTGGGACCCACCCCAATCTTCATTAAAAAAAAAAAAAATCTTCAGTATGAATGAGACTGTATGTTTAGGACTTAGTGTTTCTTCATTGCACTGCCTGATAATAAAAAGTCATAGTCTGTGGGGTTTGTTTCTTTTTTTTTTAAAAAAAAGATAATAAATCAAAATCCATTTAGCATTTTAATGTCATAAAGCATGTTACACAGCAGAAGTTAAATTACTAATTATCTATTTATATGAAATTTTACTTCCATGAAAATGGTTATTTGCATATATATGAAATACAGTTTGCATTTAGAACTGCAGGAAAAGTTATATATTGATGTTCTGTAACAAGGTTGGATTTTATATGTTTCAGTACGTAGGGGAAAAGGAACCAAAACTGACTTTCTGCAATACCTAAAATAACCTGAGCAAAGTCTGTAAACGCATATTAAATGCGGATAAAATACAGTTACAAGACATTACTACTGTATTTCAACTTCACATTTTAAAGCAGTAGGTTGCATTAAAGGAAGAGTTAATTTCCATCAGGTTTGTCCACAGCGGACAGTCACTCCAGAGCCAGATGGACTGTAAGTAGAGAACTACTCTAGTCATTTTCTGGATAGGAAGGTGGCTCAGGACTAAGAGCACCTCTAACTGCATCTCACCTTCAATACCAGAAGGTGCTGCAGTTCCAGGCAAGAATTTCCACAGCACTTAGAATCATAACATTTTGTTCCCTCAAAAACCTCATCTTTTCCACAGGTGAGCAAAGCTTCCAGTACAACACAGAACACACGTCAGAATCAATACACTATCAAAGATGTTGAGATACATCCAGTACAAAAAAAAATGAGTATTTAGTCTTAACTGCTGCACATTTCCCAAGGAACAGTCCAAGGTTCACGTGGAGAAGAGTCAATACAGTTGTTCTAATATCCCAGCTGTAGCACAGAGAACATCTTTTCTAGCCTCCAGTAAGCCATTTAGGGAAAAATTGGTCTTGTTTCTACCTGCTCACATTTCTCAGTGTGGACGTTCCCCTTTGCACAAGCCTTCCAAGTTGACATTCACATTAACAGTGTTTCACCTCACGGTCATTATCCAGATCACCCACCTCACCGACACCCCAGGCTGGGTGCACAGATCTGCTTCTCACAAGAAGAGAGATGGAGCTTCCCATGTCACATTCTTTTGCCCTTTATAAACAGGCAGGTGACTTAATTTTTTTTTGTACCCAACCTTCACTTAGATACACTTCTGCGCTAAGTCCTGATCGAGTCACATCTTTATAAATAGGGAAAAAAAACACTCTTATTCTTAAATCAGAGATAAAAAAATAAAATCACACCTGCTTTGCCTCAAATGCTCGGTGTGATATTGTCAGTAACAGTACTCAGGAATATAACCACTCAAATTATTTGTTATAATGGTGCCACACTATAGTTCCCAGCAGAATTGGAATTGCTGAATGCTACAGTCTGCACAAGGCAAGAAATGTTAGTGTGGGGCTTATGTGAAAATTCACTAGGTTTCTGCTCCCACGGGAGTAGTTTCCTCCTGTGACAACACTAAACATAAACCACATTGAGTTTTAGGACTGATGGAAATAAGACTGGTGTGAATAAATGATTATTTATATAAAAATGCACAGTCAGGACATCTTCTATATATGCAAGACCATAAAATGAACTCTCTCAACTTCACTGCAATAGCATACTTGCAAAAGCTACTGCCTGTCTGTGGTCACACAGATTTGGCCTAAGCAGGTACCACAACCACTGCCTGAGCAGCGTATTTCATTATTTCATGGAAAATGAGCTACAACTGCTTTAGGACTAAGCTGGCACATGTGGAAGACCGGCCCAGTTCATTGGAAAGCTGCTTGTTTTCTTTGCATTTGAAGCCTACGTTTCCCAGTCATCACTTGCACTTGTTACCAAGAATTTAGAACAAAGGAAATGTGCTCAGGAAAATCGATTTTAGCTTAGTTTTCACTGAGTGGCCTTCCATGCAAGTTGTTGCCTCTGCTCTTCCTCACAATCTCCACTTCAACTGAAAACTCTGTAGAGGTACTGGCTGCGCTAGGGATGACACAGAGGCTATGAGACAATCTACTTCAGAGGCACAAGGAAATGCTTTTATAAGCATGTTAGTGACACGGGCTGTTGCATTAATGTGACAAGGGCTTCTTGTTACTTTTAATAAAGGCTCCGGTTTGTTATTTTCTAGGAAAATTGTATCAATGTAAAAGGTAGAAATGAGAAAACTAATATGGCTTAACTTGCAGTCTACGACCAAAACAAATTATAAACCCGTGCTTCAAACTGAGAGTCGCTATTAGAAAAATATACTTCACAGAGAAGTTTCTGGAAGGCTGAAGATGAGCGTGACAGTTGCATGGATAGAGGTAAAAAGCTTTTGACAGGTTTCTCTGCTAGAACTTGATTCAGCAAAGCACTTCAGCATATGCTCGTGAGCCCTGCTGAATCAGAGCCCAGAAGTGACACCCCTTTTGACGGTTCCTTAGAGCTGTTAGAAGTTTACCCTCTTGGGGGGGACCTCTCCCCTCCCTCAGCCACGTGATGGGACTGACATATGGCACGATGCACCCCTGCAGGGCTGCGGGACTTGCACCTTACGGGAGGACAGGATCTATTTGCAAATGACATCAGGCAGCAGACGCACGTGGCTCCTCCTCTCTGTATCAAAGAGCACGTTCTGATCCAGCATAAACAGCTGAAAACTAACCTGACTTACTGCTAAACAAGGATTATGGAGCTACTGTTTAAAAATCACTAAACAATTGCCTTAAAAGTTGTCTAATTATCTCTCAATGGCATTTTGGTAACACCATTATGGATGTGCCTACCCCACTGCGTGTTGACACAACCGGTTATTCTGACAAGCCCAGAGAAACTTCAGCTAGTCGTGTAACGGTTGCAGGTTATTTGTATTCTCCATTGGGTTATCATCTGCAAGTACACCTTGAAAGAGTTCATCTGCTGGAAAAGATCCCCAAGGATTTCTGCACTGTGCCGTGGTGTTCAAACAAACTGGCCCTAGTATCTGAATTTTTCATTTAAACAAAAAAGAAATCGTCTAATGAGAGTACTCCTTTCAGCCAGGAGTTTATCGCTCCTCTGTACGTGCCTCCTTCCCTGACAGACCCAGAATCAGGGCACATCACCAGATCACCACTGTTCTGGACCCAGCCAGGCAAGCCATCTGATGCTCCTCACCACAGCCCCACTATGGCTGTACCCAGCACCTCTCACTTAGAGTCATGACACAGGGCTCAGAAATTTTTAGTTTAGACTGATGAAGTGTTAGTAAGGCACAAACTTATTTTCGAGTCTGCTTCCTCAAGAGAACCAAATAAGGCTGCTGGAAGATGTGTTTCACACTCCCCGAAGCAAGATTTAGAAAACCCTCTATCTATTGATCAAGTAGTTAACCATCAAATAACACATTTTACAGTCTAAAGGGGTGATTTAAAAGGAGATCTAAAGAAACTGTAAGAGGAAATAATACCGTGACCTATTGCTTAACACTGGCGATTCAACACACATAATACTTTTGTAAAGCCCTGCCTCCTGCAATTCCTGACAGTCACCCTTATTGAGTGGCTGAAACCCTCATGTACCGACTGGAGGCTCATTCCCCACCACTATCCCTTAATACCTACCCAGACACAGCCCTTTGGGCTATCATTTTAATTGAGTACTCAAAAACAATAGTTTGCTGAATGCAAGATTTACTCTAACACATAAAAATAAAATGACAATAAAGTCATACACATAAATTAAGCGAGAAGCCCTATAATCTGGTCTGTATCAATACTGTATTTTCTCTCACATCGATGTCTCATTCTTCAGCTTCTCCAAAGTACAATAAGTTGCCATTATTAGTAAATATTTATATTCAGTTCTGCCATGTCAAGATACTGACAGTTAATATAAGTCTTCCAAAAAAATGTTCCCATCTTCCCAAGACAACACAAATATTTATCATGTCTGTCTTTCTGAAGGCTTATGCTTTTTTGGGAATGAGTGTTAGGATTATCTTTACTCTTGTCTCAGCAACTTTTAGCTAAGAAAACTAGAACAAATGAGGACTCTGGTAGTCACATACACACTAGCTAAAATCAATAGCTTTAATTTTCACATTTAAACCTACAATTTCCATCTGACAGGCTCAGCAGGTTTTAATGCACACAACAATTTACTTTTACTGTTTTAATTGTTTTTAGTCAATCACTTTTATTGCTTCTCTGCATCTGACTAAACAAATTAATAGAGGTATGTTCATAAATGATTACTTTGTGAAATGGCTTGATAGATACATTTGCCAGTTTCACCTTCAATTACTGCCAACATTAGTAATATTTATACCAAAAGGTGCATTTATCCAGGTTTTATAATTAAGTGAGCAACAGGAGCAGCAATAGGAAAAAAAAAAAAGAAAAAAGAAAATCTCATTCATGAGCTTCACATTATCAAATTTCATCTCTCTAACAGTGTTGTCCCCCACACCAGGCCAACTGAAAACCAGCAAAACCTGGCTGAAAAAAAACCTTTCTGGATCACAAAAGAGAGTTTACTGCCTAGATTCATACGTGATCTTCTGGTTGAGGAAAAGACATACAAAGAGTATGTAACTCACTGGTCAGGGTGACACGGTTACAGGGTCAAGTTCCGTGTTTTGCCCCTTAGACGAGGGCAGGGAGAATCCAAACTCCAGAAGACTCAGAGCTCCTCCTTGAGCCCACCCAGCCCTGCTTCTCGGCCAGAGGAGAGGTGGGTCAGGTCCAGGAACACTGGCTCAAACACACTACAGAGCAATGCCTCCTCCCTTCAGCAGAGGTAGATGTGGCCAGAGTCAGAAAACATCCTAATTTACTCATCAAAACCGTGATACAGTCACCTCAAAGCTCTCCCTTCCCCCCTTCACAGAAAATATTCTTTTTCTCCAAGCAGCCATCAGAGTACTAAAGCGGCTGCTGCTTTTGTACAAGAGCTAAAACTGATTCTACATTGGTCAAAACTGCTGACATCCAACTAGATTTTCCGTTTGATATTCCTGCATAATATCACTGGCGTTCGATTGACACTTTCACTGAATGTGCGCCCACAGACGCGGTCCAGGTCTTAAGCTGTAGGAAACTGATAAACTGCATAGTCTGGTAGAAGGGCTTTTCACTGTTCTTTCAGAAACCTGCATAATATCTTATATGAAAGAGCCCTGATCTCTGGCTGAGGCTGCTAGGTACTTCATGAATACAAACCAAATATATTAATCCTTCTGGTCTTTAAGCTACCAAGCCTACACTCTATAGCAACAAGAAAATAATGAAAAGCTTGTATGATGAAAAAAAAAAAAAAAAGTGTCTTACTACACACATAAACTGCAAAAAACAAAACTATTTCTTGAGGTTCACGTAAAAATAGAATTTGGATTTGTTCTAGTATTTCCACATTCTTTGAATCAGTCCTGAGTCTAAATACACCCCATTTTTATTTTAAGTTGCTTGTTATTAAGCAGACACTTGCTGGAGCAGCAGTTTTCCGAGAGGCTCCCCTGGCTGCCCTCCCCACGGTGAGGTGACACAGCTGTGCCAGAATCCTGCCTTTTCCCCCGGCAGCCAGGGCAGCACTCACTGAAATGTCAAACTGAGGAGGGCCACCTTGATTAGATGACATACCCCAGAGCACATTTGGTGTTCAGGGTTCTTCAATAAAGAACTAAGGCTAAAAAAAAAAGGCTAAACCAACAAATCCTCTGTTACAGGTTACCCGAGTGCTGCAACTCAGGGCAGAGAGTGGCAGGAAGAACAAATAAAGCCAGATAAAGCCAACAGCATCCCCATCCACAGGTATTTCCATTGGGATCAAACCCAGTCTGCCCCCTCCCACCACAGCAGAGAGATAACAGAAGGAGAGTCACAACAAGGCCTGGGGACATCTGTATTCCTGCAGAAAAGGACCAGCAGGATTATCATAGCTCTGTGCCCCACAGGGCAGCTCCACCAGGCAGCAGCCTCTGTTTTGTTTTTAAACTTGCCTTGAAATACCAAAAAACTGCAAAAAAACAGTCATTTATTTTTGTGCAGGTCAACACCATGTGATGCTGGCCCACAGAACCCTTTCTAGAAAAATTAAAATGGTATCCAAGAGTGTCCCTGAGTTACTTTGTAGAAGATACACACAGGTAACTGTGAGACTGACTCATTACAAGTTTTCACCTGGCCCAGCTACAGCATAGCTCATATTTCTATCAACTAATGACATCATTTCATAAACATTGATAAAGAATTAGTGGTACAGTATGATTTCAAAGGCCAATTTTCAAATATGGGCAAGTTACCTCTTCCTGCACTCATGGACTAAGCCAGCAAACATGACGTAGCTGACCCAGGTCAACTGGAAGCTTTAAGTGACACTATTTTCCTGTTGTCCCTCCAGACACACCAGAGCACACTGCTCTCAGAGAACTTTTGAAAAAGGTCCTTTACAAATAGAATTCTAGAGACAAGACCCGTTGAAACGCTGCTCAAGATCCCTTGTTTTACCATAATACCTGAAGACCACAAGGAGGATCGGGCCTTATTGTGCTGGCCACAGCAGGCAGAAAAAAGCCCTGTAGGTCCCTGTCAATACGCTCTGAATAAACGGGACAAACAGGAAGTAGACACATGAAAATAGTCTGCCCCAGGACACTAGAAAGTCTGTGTGAGAAATAAGCAGCACATCTGGTGCTTGCTGATATTAGAGGAGTTCACCACTTGGGAAGACCCTTCCTTCCACCTCATCTATCTAGAATGGAAGAGACTTGCCATCACGCACACACCAAGAGACAACCCTACACCATCACCCCCCCCAAGCACTCCGTGAGCTTTTACAGAGATGTCACCGGGGGTATTCCCAACACATCCATAAATACATTGGGAATGCACTGCTCGCTTCCCTTCACCGAACTCCAGTGTACACAGCCACTCATATGCATCACACAGTTCAATTCACAGTGGCCAGAACCGATGAAAAAGAATCACATCCGAGCTATAAATCATATCAGCCCACTGCAATTAAACACATTCAAATCCTAAATCCCAGAAAACAGACTTAGCAATGCTACAGTTGCTGCCTGCACCTCCCAAACAGGCTATCGCTCCCCTTCAAACGTGCCTTCCATTTACAAGCACACAGACGCTACTTTACTGCCACTTCCTCCATCGATGGCACATTTTATTGACAAAATACAGCTGAGCCACCTAAAGCAATTTCAGCTACAGAATAACCTTTCACACAAGAAGTTAACCAGCTCCTCCATCCATTTGCAGTAGATTTAGATTAGCAAACACCACGCAGACGCATTCAGATCCTCTGAACAGCCTCGTGCCAGCCGACAGCTAAGGAGAGGGTAACGTTAGAACAGTGTTTCAGGCTTTGTGTCCCAGGAAGCAAAGTCTTCCTTACTCAGAAGTAAGAGGTTTGGCTTCCCACTCTGCCACAAACTGTCTGATCTACCTATGTCTTTTCTCCCCCAATCTTCAGTGTCCTCTTTACCCTTTCTCCTGCACTACAATTTTCTCGTTACACTTCTACAGAGATTGTCTCACTTTAAAGAATGCTCTTTAAAAAAAAAAAAAAAACCACCACCAACCTGGCCAGTCTTCTGCTAACTCAAACTACCAGATGCATACAAGTCTAGCAAGAGTGCAACCCCTGGCACTAGAGTGGCTGCTTTTAACAATTAACAATTTAATTTAATTTAACAATTAAGGGAGGGTTGTGCAGCCACAATCAGACAAAGGCATCATCAAATAAATACTTTCATTTTTAAAAGCAGCAGAGGCCAACATAAAATGACATTATTTTTTAAAAAATAAATTCATTTGTATACCATATTTGTTCTGTATTACTTATGGAAGAAATCACAAATCTTAAACCATGCCAAGCCTTGGAGCTCCCCATTAAAGAAACTCTCTAGGAAGAGAGAGTTTTAGAAACTGCTTTTATTGTCAGGCTTAATCCTGCATTCCTGTCAAGACTGTCCTTCGAGCGAGTTTGCTTGATCAAAGATCTCACGGTTGACCTCTCAGATTTTGTCCATAGATCACTCAAAGTGCTAAGTTTGCTACCAGCTGCTCTGAACATCTGTCCAGTGCTCGCTGTCCTGCCCTTTTTAGTCTGTGTTAAATAATTCCAGGGGTCAGTGGGGAAGGGGGAAAGACCCCAGAGCAGCACATTCTCCTACAAACTCGTACATAAAGCACACACCATACCAGGCAGTCTGATGGAAGAAGATAAGCTCACTAACATATCTGTACCAGCGTAAGTCCCAGGCAGAGGCTGCTACAGCAGAAGGAGGAGCGTTTGGAATCAGACTGCAAATTTCCAGAGAAACCTTCGCCATCCTAAGAGCAAACAACCACCTCAGGAGAACAAGCGAGGCCCTGCACGATCAGATCAGGCGGTTCAGGTCCACTCCGGGGGCGAGGACAGGCACACGGGGAGCGCCAGACTTGGCAGCCAGCAGTAGAGTGGTAGAGCTGCAGCAGAGACCCATCTCTGCAGAAGGTGCTTCACGGGGAAATTATTTTAGCCATGGGAGGTTGGCTGACTTGTCTCAAACTTTTTAATTAAAACCCCATGCAAAAGAACTCAGCACTCTCATCTAAGACCCTTTTATGGTTTCATAGATCAAATCCAGTTTGTCTAAGGGTGCACACACAAGTTGAAGCTACTGCTGTCCCAGATGAGCTCTCTCCACAGCTCAGCTGGAAAGAGCAGAATCTGGTCATTTATCCCTGCAGGTTGGGAAAAGCTTATTTATTATGCTCTGTGGTAGCCACACAGGTTTTTGGAGTTTGTTTTTTTGTGCTTCACCTCCCCAAGGAGATCACCTCGTACTTTTTTTCCTGCACAACCCACTGAAAAGCTGGATCTGAAAAACCACTACAAAAGTGCTTGCTGGTGTCTCATGAGAAAAAGACACTTCTGTTGGGAGGGGAGTGAATTATTAGCTGCTCTGCTCATTAACAGAAGTTGATCAAAGCAATACTGGTCCCTGGAGATGCTGCACTCTACCAGCTACTGCAGTTTTTCCTAAAAGAAGACAGGGGCTTTAAGCTCAAACTGCTAAAGCACAACAGGCCCTGCTCTTTTCATCCATTTTCAGGGCAGGAGAGTCTGGTCAGCCCCTGGTCAGTCCAGAATTACTTAGTTCAAATTCAGCCAGAGTACGTTCAGAGCTGGACTTGTTGCCTCCTTCCCCATCACTGAAGGTCACTCTTCACTACACTGCCTCCACGTCCCACAGGACACCACATTGCCAAGGACAAGAAGACCTAAGTTAAAAAGCTCCCCCTTTGTCAGAAAACACCCAACACTACCCCCTAAAGTTACACAGCACTCTTACATAGAAGCCTCTCTCCTTCCAACACCACATTTTTCCATTGTTAGGTCGAGGCCCCAATCACTTTATCAAAGCACCAGATCTCACCACATCACAGAGCTTTTCTTCTGGTTAAAATACATTCCATTGTAGCTTTGGTTCTTAGGTTTTATTAAAAGAAATAGAATTAAAGAGAAGTTATCAGACATTTCAATTCTTACCTGCAGAGACACAACAAACCCTTCCAGAAACCAAACCTCTCCTTACCCCACTCCACCATTGCTCGACTGGTGAGTTTATATTGCTACCAGCTGACACACATATTGTCCAGCTGAAAGAAATGAGGTGGTAATAGCTGAGCTCCCTCCTGCATACTCACCTGAAGGGTTGTTTTCAAAGTCCTCAATTTTTCCTTGAGGAACCATTTTTCAATCTCTACTTTTATTTGTGTTACTATAGAAAACTGCGATCAGCTTATTCTATAAATGTCTGAGAGTTTACTGCTAGGTACTAGAAAAGATACATCTACACACTGACCCTTTTGTGGAGATTTCTTATCAAAATGCAAAGATTAACGTTTGTCATTAAGTTCCTAAACTGGAAGTTCATTTTATTATTTCAAAATTATGCAAGAATTTTAGAATATATATAAAGGTGAAATTCCCACTGTAAACTTTTTAAGTGGAGGGGGAGAAAATATTTATCTTTAAAATCTGTTTTTTTAGCAACTGCAAAGTAGCTCTAAGAGGTCCTACCTGTCCATATTCCTGTAGAGATATTCAAGTCAGCTGTAAGTGTCTAAGGGTTGTGTGAGCCAAAGGGACACTGCAACAATGCCCTGGTAATGCAAAACTCCTGTGCTTAGAGAACAACCCCCTTTAAGATCACACAGCCAAGACTTCTATTTCCCATGGGCTATTTTAGCAGCAGTGCTGCCAGATCTCTAAGCAGAAACTCTGCCCCTCCTTACAGTCTTTGCCACACACAGGCTCCTTTGAATACATGTATTTCAACAAGATAGCCAAGACCTGCAGTCAGAAAGCAAGATCTGAAGAGGAGGGCTTTTGGTGGACGGAGCACGGCTCTTTGACTGACTTGAAAGTCAAAGAGAATGCAGAAAGGAATAAATAATCAAAAGAACAGAAGCAGAAAGAAGCTGGTAAGACTCTGAGAGGCACAGATCTATTCTGATATTCCTAGAGCGCCAAGAAAATGAGGCATTTCTTCAGTTGTTTAAGTAGATTTTGTTCTGAATTACATTACTCCACAGAAAGAAGTCCCTCCTATGAACAGAAGGTTTTTTTCACCACGTGACTTTAATTTATCTGTTGTACAAGAGAAGAATCAAAGCTGTGTGGGTCCAGAGTTTAAAAAAAAAAAAAAAAAAGCAAATTTGGGCATCACCCAATAACTCCGTGATCAGAGCAGTCACCTTGGCAGGGAAAAGACCTCCTGCTCCCAAGGCTGTTCAGGAATTTACATGAATCGCTTCCTCGATAAACCATGGAGTGCAGACAGTTAGTGACCAGGGACTGCCGTTGGGTGAGGCGGCTCCGGCATCGTAACAACCGATAGCAAGATCCTGGGTGTGCACAGAGAGAGGCCCACGTAAACAGGGACACAGTCACTCCTTGCTAAGATTCCCAGGGAGATCATGGATGCCAGTGGGAAGCAGGAGTCTCTTCCCTCTGTCTCACACATAACCAGTCATTTACTAGATGGAGAACCCAGCATGTCTCCTTAGCACCTTTATAAGTTGTTAATAAAATGCAACATGGGCCCAGGAGTTCAGAAAAGAACACCTGAAGTCACCAGGACTTGTTTGTGGGCAGAGATGAAGAGTAACCATGAAACATGTGAGGAGAGCGGCCCCAAAAGGAAAGGCTTGGCACTCAAAAAGAAGTGCATGTTAGAAGAATTGGGATACTTTTAAGCATATCTTTGGGAAATGGGATGGAATAAAGTTTATGAGGAGGAAAAAAAAAACAAAAACCACCAGTCTGGAAAAGCAAGTATATTGGAGAATAGAATTATCTTAAACACCTCACAGAATGGAGCTTTACCACATCTTTTCTAAAACTAGACTGGAAAAGGTTTTAGGTAATAAAAATAAGAGATAAAAAAAAAGACACTACCTCAAGAAGGAAAGGGAAGACCAATTAATCTCTCATTTGCCATGCAATTCCTTGCAGGAGGGATCCTCAGCTTCCCAGGTACCACCTTTGAGCCTCAGATCTGAGGTTCTGGATTTGATATATTTTGATTCCAAGGGCAGGGCAAATGCACAATTGCATGCCTCCCTACCACCAACTGGACTGAACCAGCTTGGGGCAACTTTAGCCTGATAAAATAGAAACCTTCCAGAAATGTTGAATTACAAGGGCAAAAAAAAAAGGAGATTAGGGGTAGAAATCACCTGAAGAAGGCACCTCGTTGCCCCAAACCATAGAGCTGGGCTCCGTGATGGGGAAGAAGTGGGGGAAGAAGGCTTTGGGGGAAGAAGGCTTTGAGGGAGCTGGGTGAGCTATTCCAGCACATCCCTTATCCTTACAACCCCCTCAACCCCTGGCCTCTTTCCTTATGCTTACGTACATCCATCACTCCTGAGCACTATGAGCAAAGATCCTGCTCCTCCTCTGTGCAGCACATCGTGCTGAAAAGCTTTTATTTCCCAGCTTTGACCTAGGCAGGAGCAAAAACTTCTGCAAGGCTCACCTCTTCGGCTGCTGCTCCTCCAGCACCTGCAGAGCTTCGCAGTTGTTGGTTCTAAAGCTCCACCTCCTGGAGCCCTCAAATTAATACAGAACCGGCTCAACCCTCACTCGAAATAAGGCTGCAAGTTACTGAGGAAAGTTTACAGAGGCGTAGATCTCAAAGGGGCAAGATTTAAAATTATAAAAGTATCCCTGGTTCGTTAGTTTTAAAAATAAATGTTAATTAATTCTGCTTTACTCTGGAAGCTCACCTCCTCACGTGGAGATCAGTTTAATGCCTCAGCACTTGGGAGCGGGGATCTTTGACAGGGTTGCTGCGGCAGCTCTGCTTAATCTCCCCACATATCCCACAGAACTGCAGATTTAAGGCTATTTCCAGTGTAAATACAGGCAAATTCGGACCGGTCCGTGAGTGTTCCCCCCGCGCCCCCTCATCCCGTTTANCTGTCGCCATCGGGCCCGCCAGCGGGGACAGTCGCGACAGGCCCCGCGCCGACCGACACCCAGCTTCTTCCTCCCGCGGGAAGGACTCTGCGCCTCCCCTCCTGCTGGGCTTGAGGGCACAGCTCCCCCCTTGGCTTTGCCAGCAAGAGGAAAGCCTCAGAGAGCAGCTGCCAGGAGGGCTGCTGAGCCTGCCTCCCACTTTTTAACCGGCCTGCTCTGGAGAAAGAGGATTTGTCCCTGGCTGAAAGGGTTTGCCAGGTCTTGGCACTGCTCAGAGGTGGTTTATCGTCACTGTCACCTGTCACAGACCTCACCTCCACTTGGCAGATGGCAATTCAGCCGCGGCTGCGCAACAGAGCCTGTGACCTTGGTGGAGGCCGTGCGGCCGTTCTGCCCAGAGCCGAGTCCCGTTCGGCATCAGCGGAATGCGGGTTTCCATTTACTGCTGTCACTCGAGGCCCGGCATCTCCAGAGTCTCAAATTCCTCCTCGCATTTTGCCCACCGGTGTTCCAGAGGGCATCTCCCCATCGCCCGCTCTCAGGTTTCTCAGTCCTGGATGAAGTGGTTGCTGCAGTTTTGTCACCCTCCTCACCTGCCCAAGGAATCCAGGTCCTTCCGCTTGCGAGCTGAAGGGTGTGTGCTCAGTGACCTCAACAGCAGCCACGCTTTGCCAGGTTCGCTGTCTCTGTCGGTGTTGTCCGCCGAGAAGGCTCTGCTTTCTCATCAGCCTTTTTTTCCACAGGATTATAAGACAACTTCAAGAAGGGCTGTTTGCCAGGCTGCAGCCTCTCCTGAGGCTTTTTATCAGGTGTTTCAAAGAAAACAGAATTGTTCCACCTCACAGGAGGGGATGGTCAAGAAACAAATGCTCAGAACCACCCCACCCCATCCTGCTTTCAAGGTCCCCTTCCTCAGCCTTCTTGTGACCAGTGTTCAGAGAGATACGAACAAATGGACCAGGAAGACTTTTTGGGCACCGCTGGGACAACCACGGAGCCCATGGCAAGACAGGCAGCTCCTGCTAGCCAGGCGGCTTTCCCAGTTCATTTGATGAGCTCTATCACCAGCACATTGCAAAGGCCGGGCTCACAAGCCTTTGTAGAGCTGCTGCAAGACAGCCTCAGGGCTTCTGTCTACTCGATTATTGCAAGAGACTGCAGTGACAGCGAGGGAAAATACCTGAGCAAATGAGTGTCAGGGTGAGGGATGGGAGTAGACTCAGCAACAGGAGCTGAACAGCTGCAGTTTGGAGCTGTTGCCTCCTGCAGTTCACATGAAACCCCCAAGGACCAGCAGTTTCTGTTACAGAAATACCAACATGCACTTACTTCTCCCACAGGTCCCAACGCACAACCTCTGGAATAAATACAAACGAACAAAGCAGAGATACAACCGAGTGTCTCAAAGATAAAGGTCGGGCCTCCTGCTTTTGTTGGCCCAGTTCACCATCTTTGTTTCCAGCACAGTTTAAAACCAATCTGAATTCTGCAGTTCTCTCTGGGTCCAGTTCTGTTCCAGACTATTATTAACAGAAAGTGCCCCTGAAAGTACAGAGAGAGCACAGTGAAGGGAGAAACACTTTTAAAGAGCTTACAGAACAAGATGAGAGTTCAAAGAAAGAAAGAAAAAAAAGAAATTAATTAGAAAGGGTACAAAAGCTTGCACGGCGTAGCTAGAAGGAGACAAGAGCGGAGCGGCGCACTCCAGGCAAAATCAAATATACCCCCCAAGACATCACGGCTCAGAAACAACTTGGGCAGAAGATGCTTTGGAGATTATGATGGACCACAAATTGAGACACACACACACAACACAGGGGAGGCATCGCTGGCATGGCTTGGGAGGCCTCAGCTGCCGCTCTGCCTCCTGGTTTGGCTACAGCCGTTTGAGGATGAGGGAGATAAACGGGAGAAGAGCAAGGGCCCAGAACACCACAGGCTGGCAGGGGAGGCTGGGAGCAGGTGTTTGTTTAGTCTTGAAGGCAGAGAAGCAGGGGTG